>JAWRVF010000044.1:872500-1047787 GCA_036785485.1 Physcomitrellopsis africana
ATTCTCGTTCTACTCTTCAGATGAACTTGCTCGTATATCATCAATACAAATTAGCAGTAAGAATGATATAGGTTCTCTTGCCTTAGGAACAGGACCTTTAGTATATTATTCTGTATGTTCTGATTCAAAGTGTTGTCCAGGATATATGGGATTTATACGACTTAAAGAACCGATGTTTAATCCGTTATGTTTGAAGGATATAATAAGAGTTGCAGAGATGATATGCCCTAGATGCAGAACATTTAACTCTATACAAAAGATCAAAGGAAGAAAGGTGTGTTCTAACTGTAAAGATCATGCAAGAGTATACACATTTGATTCGAAGAGAATGTGTCTTGTTGATAAGAAGGAACCAGGCTACATTATACCAGCTGCTACTGTAAAGAGTATGTTCAGTGCCCTATCAGATGATCATATAAGCTTCATGGGCTATGACTTGTCAAGCCCTAGAGATTTTGTAATGGATTTCATACCTGTTGTTCCTAATTGTATCAGACTTTCTTTGGGTCTTGAAGATAGTCTAGCAAGATTGTACAGTTCAATACTGAGGAACAATGGTAATACTTCTGTTGTGTATAAAGAATATTATATAATAATAGGAAAGGACTCCTTTGAGAACAACGAAGAATCTTTAATAAACAGAATATTTGGAAAGGAAGGTACGTTTAGAAAGTACATTCTTGGCAAGAGAAATAAGCATTGCGCAAGAGCTGTGATAACTCCTGATCTTAATATAGATGTTGATGAAGTAGGCATTCCTTTGTCCTTCTGTAGTAATCTTAAGGTATAGAAAGATGGAGACTATGTATTACTTAACAGACAACCATCTCTTTAGAGGATGTCTCTTATGGCATTTAGAGCAAGGATGATGCCTGATTCTTATACAATAAGAATCAATCCATCTGTCTGTCCAACATTCAATGCAGACTTTGACGGAGATGAAATGAACATATTCTGTGCATCATCATATTCATCTAAAGCAGAGTGTGATATCCTCCTTGCTGTCGATAAGTGCATCCTATCACCTCAGAACTCTATGCCCATTGTATGTGCAATACAAGATACAGTTACAGGAGCATTTATAATGTATAAGATGAATAAGATGCTAAGACAATCAACACTCCATGATTGTATTATGTTGTCACACGTTCATCTTGACATCACTAACACATGTACTTCGAGAGATCTCATACTCATGATTATTCAACCAATAAGCAGTGACGGTAGTCTGATAATCAAATCGCTTACATCTAGTACAATAAGAAATATAATAAAGAACGTATGTGTGAACAAAGGTGGAAATAATGCTCTAATGCTTCTAAGATTGTTACGGAGGATTGTTAATCGCTGGCTCCTTGAAGAAGGATTAAGCATAGGATACGATGATTGTATTAGCAAAGTTGACTCTATTGCTGTACTTGCAATAGATGTGGATAACAAGAATATAGATGTGGATAACAAAAATATATATTTATGATTCTAAATAATATTAGGAATGTAAGTCAGCGAGCAGTAGTATAATCCATCAACAATGATAATCCACTTCTTGCAATGGTAGAGAGTGGATCTAAAGGAAGCTTTGTTAATGTAGGACAGATATCTTCATTAGTAGGTCAACAATGGATAAGAAGGAAGAGACCAGCAAGGGTGTTACCAGGTGATAGAGCTCTAGCATGGTGCAGCCCGTACGATAATTCAATGCAAGGACAAGGGTTTGTCAACAATTCGTATTTACAAGGACTTGATCCTATCGAGTACTTTTTCCATTGTCAAGGAGGAAGAGAAGGGCTAGTTAATACTAGTGTGAACACTTTTGATGCTGGATACATACAAAGACGTATCTCAAAGTCTATGCAAGATGTAATAATCCAATATGATGGTACTGTGAGAGATGGTACAAATATTGTACAGTTCTGTTATGAAAGAGACAACTCAGAGAATAGTAAGGTGTAAAAAAAAGTCTTTATGTTTGCCACTTGTTATGGCATTCGGAGCATTCAAACATTGAAGTTATTCCTTCATCAGTTGATCTCTTTTAAACATCAATAGATATTGCCTTCCTGCTTTTACATTTAGGACAGCTTTCTACACATTCTTCTACAATAACTTCTGCTTCTTTTGAGTCTCTGTCGAGAAACATGGTATTATTGATGTCCTTATAACAATTGATACTTGGCACCTTAATATTTCTTTTAGTTATATATTTAACATTAAACTCATACTACTTAATCATGTCTTTATCATTGCCCTCTGGATAGAAAGAGTTCATTATATCTATAGCAGATGAACTAGATGAAATAGTCACTATCTTGAGAAGAAAAATGGATAATGGGATTATAATATTTCCAATGCTGAATGATGTCCTAAGAGCTTTTTACGAAACACCATTAAGTAATGTTAGAGTAGTGATGCTTGGTCAAGAACCATACAAGGGTATTGGCAAGGCTAATGGTTTGTCCTTCTCTGTTAATAAGGGATATCCAATCCCTCCTTTGTTAGCAAATATATTCAAAGAAATATCTGATGAAGTAAAAGACTTTAACATATCTTTTTATGGCGATCTTACTAAATGATGCAAGCAAGGTGTACTGCTTTTGAACTCAACATTAACAACTGAGAGCGGACTGAACAGGAGTCACGATGTTTTATGGCAACGGTTTACAAAGACATGTATAAGACTATGTTCTGCAAAGGGAGGAATCATATTCGTCCTGTGGGAAAAAACTGCATCTACATTCGACAAGGAGATCGATACGTCAAAGAATACAATTCTTAAAGCAGTACATCCGT
This sequence comes from Physcomitrellopsis africana, assembly GCA_036785485.1. Classification (NCBI taxonomy): domain Eukaryota; kingdom Viridiplantae; phylum Streptophyta; class Bryopsida; order Funariales; family Funariaceae; genus Physcomitrellopsis; species Physcomitrellopsis africana. Next base: position 875,291 of record JAWRVF010000044.1, read on the forward strand.
CACTCTTTAGTGCAAACAAAGGATTCTTTGGCTGTAACCACTTTAATACTATAAATAATCTTTTAGATACTCCTATAGACTGGAACGTATGAGTGTGTCATCAAATGATGAAGATGATGCTGGAGTGTCATCATATGCGTTACCATTCTCTATAAGACATTTTGACATTGGCCCAGAGATGATAAAGGCCGTTGAAAGGATACTATATGGTATTGAGGTTTGTGATATGAATATAACACTTCTTGTTGCTGCAGCAGTTGTATTAGCAAGATGTAGAGAAAGAATAGACACACGATTTTCTGCACTCTGTAATGATGCTATTAATGATATTGTCGATACTGATCCGAACATATCTGGTTCTAAGTTCTATGATAGGACTATGATAAAGAAGAACATCCTTAGGTATTGTAGATTTATATTATCTAAGTAACATGATTTCAATCATAAAAGAGATGATACAAGATAGAAGATACATACCTGGCAGTAATACTGTTGAGTCCAATGAGAGGATGGGACCGTATGTGGGAAAAGAGAATGATCTTGTGGTGTTGATGGCAAGAGATTTCGTAGATAAGAGTCCCTTTGGGGCAGATACAAACATCCTTGCAAGGAAGGATATATCGAATCTTACACTTGACTATTACAAATCTGTACAAGAGGACATCATAGAGTTTGCTACTATAATAGTAATACTATTAGGTACTCTTGATATTTCTATATTTGAGGATGATATATCTGTATATGGTATGACAATGTTTACTGAAGAGGAACTCATGTTCAATCCTACATGTAATGTACTTGTTCCAAGGCACTCTCTTGCATCAAGTTCAGAACTGCAAGAGATGAAGGAAAAATATATATATCACAACAGTTTGCCAAAGATATGTGCTAAAGATCCAATATGTAAGTGGTACGGGTTTAAGAGAGACAATATAATAAGAATAGAGAGAGATTACTGTGATGAGGTCTACTACAGAATAGTGATATAAAAAAAAGATGAAAGATCCCTTTTCTTGCTACCTGCATTATTTTTTTACAAGTATTAAAAGACATGGATTTCTATGTGATAAAAGAAGTAATCTTAGTTTGAAATATTATCAACACAAATGGAAATACGTTCTTTGATACTATATGTGTATCTGACGATGTTTCTCTCGTTGAAAGACATGTTGGTGGATATCAATGGTATAAACATTTCTATCCTGCTATGGAAATCAATAACATGTTAAAAGGCAGCGACACACTTCTCATCACGTTTATGATTTCAGCTCTTAAGAGTGATGACAAGAGAGTACCCATAAGAGCATTCTTTGACTTCACCTCAGGCATGATGAAGATGAGGCATATGTCATCGTATGCCATTTTTGTTGCTGAACTTGTTAATATGATTAGTACTACAATTTGTATTGACATACAACAGGATGTTGAGGTCACAAATATAGAATTGTGTGCCAACATAATAGAGGAGAAGCCAGACTTAGAACTACTTTGTGACGTTGTAATGAACGAGCCTAGGTTATCTAGTATCTTTTCATTAAGAGAAAAAACTATTCCAATATCTATGAAGGTAAAGTATTCTCTACATGCCAAGCTCGGTATAATAACATTTAAGAGAGGAGAAAGCAAGACTATTACAGTATCAAACATTAAGAATGAAGAGCATATAGATAACATTATAAATCAGATCCTGCTTTTGCTTAGTACCTACAATGAAGTAAAAGACAAGTTTAGTAAGCTATATAGCATCATAGCTGAGGAAGAAAAGATGTCTAAATGTCGTACACGAACGTTTGCCCTAAAAGAAGAGGTTCCAGAGTTGTTTGTTTCTGGATATGCAAGAGAGTGTTCTATTAAGCCAATAATAATTACAGAACTGGAAGAAGAAAAGTACAAGCTTGAAGGAAGACCTACTATGAGATATCCCAGGGATGGCCCATATTCAAGAATATATGCTTGTGATGTAGGATTTTTTCCAGGACTCAGAAGAAACAGACTGCCCAACAAAGACATATTCGAATTCCTTCCTTGCTGTTATGCTACAGACCATCTTAAGAGACCAGAGTCTAATTATTACAAGTACATTCATGATATATTTGATGCAAACAGAAGTAATAAGAATATAATACGATTTAAGCCATTATATCCTTTAAAAGATGGTATAATTGGTAGAGCTCCGAAAGAGCTTCAAGAGATAATGTGTTCTACAGATTTGACAAGGATAGGTGTTAGAAGAGATAAGTCTTCTATACTGTATTGTATGCCATACTATATCCCAAGAGAGAGTTTGAGCTTTCCTCTTCATATATGTCTTCAAGAGCTGTGGTATTTGACAGAAGAAGAGATACTGCTTAATGCAAGAGATGTAGACATATTTCTTGATCCAACGCTTTACTGTAGAGCATTAGAGTATATCTTCTCAATAAACATATATGTCCTTGATGTCTTTGATGACACAAGCGTGAGGATGTCTATACCATGCACTAAAGGACCATATATTTGGGAACACAAGTATGCCCAGTCTGTTATTATCTTATGCTACAGAAATGTCTCTCCATACCCTCAGTGCGAGCTAGTAACAGGTCATTGGAACGATGCACTAAGACAGTTCAAGACGCAAATAACTCTTTATAAAGATGCATCTAAGCCTAAACGATCTATAAAGCAAAAGATAAGCAAGGATGGAAAATGTGTATCTGCATTGACCACAAGTGGATGGATTCAGTGCTTCTGGAGACCGTTGTATGTGGAGAGAGTAGATTCAAATGAAATATCACAATCTGTCTTATTACATGCTCAAAGACTTAGAGCCTACTTCGTACATGACCTATACATAATGTGCAAGCGCTAGAATGTTGTTAACATTAGGATTGTCAAAGCTGATATCTTCTTTATTTCTATGATAATGAGGGAGACATTCTCTACAACCACTGAATTTACAGAGTACTACTCATCTAAGTATCCTTTGTTATTTGGTGGTTGTGTTCTTATAGTCACCCAAGATGTATACGATAAGCTAAAGGGATGCTATGAAAGCTCAATGATACTTCCTCTGGTAGTATCTCCAAACGAATTTATTAGGAGAAGGAATAATATGATTACTATCATTCCTAGTACAGATGATGAACAAATAAAGATTGGTATTGGTAATTAAATTACAAAGGAGTGGTATTATACTGACATAGCTATGAAGTCTTCCCTCCAAAATAATGGAGATATCATGTATGATGTATGATTAGAGAGCTGGAGCAGATGATGAGAGAACTACGCTATACGGATTTGAAAATCTTATAACTGGAGAGTCTGTGACTATTAGAGTACATGATTTTCTTTTGTACAATTACGTACTTGTATCTGCCATGGGACCAAAGATACATGAAAGGATGAACAAGGTATCTGAGCGGATCGGTCACAACAACATTGCCAAGACTGTAATGTGTACTAGAAGGCTGCTGAGATCATATCTTGAAGGTGACAAGAAGTTTATTAAGTATTACTTTTATAGACGAAGTATACTTGACCACTTTTCAAAACTGATGAAGAAGATGGATGTAGAAGTGTATGAGAATGACATGAAGACGGAAGAAATGTTTATTACTACTGCAAATATAAGCTACTCTGGATGGATAAAAGCATCATGTGCAAGTGTAAATTGTAATGCAAGATTGTGCTCTACAGATTTAGAATATACATGCAGCTAGAGTGCAATACAGACTATAGATCAAAGAGATGTTCCAAGGCCATTAATAATGTGCATGGACATAGAGGTGTACTCATCTAATGCAAGTGCTATGCCAGATCCTTGTATAGAGAAGGACAAGTTGTTTATGATATCTATAGTATCCCAGAGATATCTTATGTCTGATACATGCAAGAGATATGTGCTATATACTGGACAGCATAATATAGATGTTGATGATACGGACACAAAAGCATTCTCAACAGAAAGAGAATTAATAGAAGCATATTTTCTTCTTATCAAAGAAATAAATCCAGATGTTATAATAGGATATAATATATTCATGATTGATTTCAAATACATTGACACTAGGCTACAAAGAAAGCTTTTCAACTTGTCTTCAAGTTGTATCTATAGTTGGAAAAGAATGGTGTTTTTTGAGTCGATCCATGAATGGTGTTGTTATATGCAAACTCGGCTAGCGATAGATATGTAGTCCAATCATCTTGTTGATAATTGATGTTGCATCGTAAATATTGTTCCAAAACTTAATTCACCCATTCCGTTTGGCCGTCAGTTTGAGGATGGAATGCCGAAGAAAGCTTGATGTCTACCTTCAATATCTTAAAAAAAGATCTCCAAAACTTTGATACAAATTAGGAACCTCGATCCGACATGATATCATCTGGTAGACTATGATATCAATACACATTATCAAGGAAGAGCCTTACTGTATCTTCGCTTGACGATGTCTTCTTGCAAGGGATAAAATGTGCCATCTTTGTAAGTCAATCCACCACAACAAAGATGCTATCAACTGAATTCGATGGCGGCAAATCTGTAATAAAGTCCATTGAAACTGAAGACCATGGATGACACGGAATGGAAATTGGCTGTAGAAGTCCATAAGGGTGATGTCGACGGTTCTTGGATCTTGAACAAATGTCACAAGAGAGGATGAAATCCTTCACATTCTTCCACATTTGAGGCCACCAAAAATCTTGAGAAATGAGTTCCAAGGTTTTATTGAATCCAAAATGTCCCGCAACTGGAAAGTCATGACAAGATTGAAGGACTCAAAGTCGTGCTGGCCCTTTTGGGATATACAGCCGCTCTTCAAAGTATAAGAGATCTCCTTTAACCTTGAACTTGTCATCATTGATACACTGCTTAATATCAAGGACTATTGAATCTTCAATGGTCGTAGCACGTACCTGATTGAGGAAGTCAATATTAATTGGTACCACAACAGCACAAATCTTGAATTGCTCTGGCTTTAATAATATTGTACACTATTGATCAAGCGTTGCTTCTCCAATCTTCGACGCAAGATATGATCTTCTTGATAAGGCATTGGATAGTCCTTGCTACTTTCCAAGCCGATAAGTAATAACGAAGTCAAATCTAGATAGCGACATATTCTATTGAGCTTGACGACGGTTTAAAACCCGAGTAGACATGAAATATTCCAGATTCTTGTGATATGTATATACGGTCACCGGATGCGCAGCTCCTTCAAGAAAGTGACGCCACTCTTGGAAAGAATCCACTATAGCAAGGAGTTCCTTATCATGAATCTCGTAGTTGATCTCAACCGCAGAAAACTTTTGTGAATAGAATGCAATCGGATGAAGCTTATTGTCGATGCCCATCTGTAAAAGTACGGCTCTTAAAGCAAAATCCAAAGCATCGGTTTCCAAATAGAAAGCCTTTGCAAAGTTTGAGTGTACCAAGATTGGAGCCGTAGTAAATGCCGTTTTAAGATTTTGAAATGTTTTTTTTGCAAGAGGTCCCCATTCCAGCTTATCTTTACATGTTAATCAAGTGAGTGGAACAGCAACTTGAAAATAATTCTTGATGAAGATCCGATAGAAGTTAGCAAAGCCGAGAAAATATTATACGTCTCTAACCGTCTTTGGAACTTCCCAGGACACAATTGCTTCCACCTTCTAAGGATCCATCTTCAAGCCTTCCATAGTCGCAACAAATCCTAAAAATTCCATCTCAGTTTGGTGAAATAAGCACTTCTCCAACTTGGCGTAGAGTCCTTGCTTGCGTAGTTTTTTGAATACCAAACAAACGTGCTTCTTATGCTTTTCTTCATTCTCAAAAAATATCAAGATATCATCCAGATAGATGACAACAAAGTCGTCTAGATATTCTTGAAAAATATCATTCATCATGTGTTGAAAAACTACCAGAGCATTGGTAAGACCAAATGGCATGACATTATATTCAAAATGACCATACCTTGTACGAAAAGCTGTCTTCCATTCATCTCCTTCTTTGATTCGCACAAGGTTGTAAGCTCCCCTTAGATCAATCTTTCTAAAGATCTTTGCACGTCCAAGTTGTTCCAGAAGACTAGAGATCAAAGGTAATGGATAGCGATTCTTCTTTGTCACCTTGTTGAGACCTCGATAGTCCACGCACATCCGTAGTGAGCCATCCTTCTTCTTCACAAATAAGATTGGTGCCCCAGTTGGCGATTTTGAATGACAAATGAAGTTCTTGGCTAGGTTCTCGTCAATGTATTTCCGCAACTCAGCCAACTCCGTCTGCGATAGGTTGTAGATTGGGCCAAAAGGTGGTTGTGCTCCTTCTTGCAATTCTATGGCACAATCATATGGTCGATGTTCTGGTAGCATGTCAGCATTCTTCTTTTGGAACACGTCTTCAAAATCCTTGTATTGTTCCGGTATTCCTGCTGTTGAAATCTGCTCTCCACTAGTTGAAGCGCATAAATGACCAATGGTGTGCCTTCCTTGCACGATCTTACAAACGTTCTTGCTCCAATGAACAAGGATTTTTTGGTTTGGGGTCTTCTTCCAAGGCTTGTCCTCAGGTTGTTCTATGGAAAATGTTATCCTCCGCAACCTCCAATCTATGGATGGATTATATTTTTGCAACCAAGAAAGACCAAAAATAATAGGATTTGACGGGGTGCTAATAATGTTGAAAATAATATAACTACTGTGGTCTTTAAACGTCACTTCTATAAGTTTTGATTCATGGGTGACACTACCAGATAATAAAGGTCATCCATCTATTACTTCTACATGAACAGGTTTGAATTTTTGTACTAGGGGAATTTTGTGACGCTTAGCAAATTCTTGGTTTAAGAAACAAGCAGATGCTTTTGAATCTAATAAGGCTAAGGTTTATAATTTTTGAGGACCAAAAGACAAAGGGATTGTAAAACAATGGGCAAGTTGAGTAGAAAGAGAGGAACCTGGTTTTGATTTGTCCAATCGCACGGTTCCTATTGTGGCTGGGCATCCTTGTTTTCTTGAACAAACGCACCTCTATTCTTGATGCTGCGTCCATTTTGCTTCTTCGGACAGTTTCCAACTCTATGGCCTTCTCCACCACAATAAAAGCACAAACCTTTCTCCTTACGCTGCTTCTTTTCTTTTGGAATAAGGGATTTGACACGTACCGCATCAATCTGCATGTCTTTTGTCTTTGCTTGTGAATTTAGGCTACTTGTCGATATAATTGTCCTATGATGACTTGTATATTGTCTAGAGTGTTGGTCTTGGCGACATAGAAATAGGCCGTTATCAATGCTTCTTCATCCCAATTGATGTCGCATGCCAATTGCCTGAAATCTGATGCATAGATTGATGCAGAGCAAATCCCTTGTCGTAGTGATTGAATTTTTGTTGTAGTCCACCGAGCCTTGTCATGCTCGCCAAATGCTTCCGCAAATGCCTCCAAAAAAGTCTCAAAGTTATTCAAAATCAGTGATCCTTTTTCAAATAGAGGAGCAAACCATGATAGAGCTTGTCCCGCAAGCAAAGTTCCAACCAATCCAACGCATGATTCCTCCATTGGATAATGTTCGAGTTGTAGAGCTGTTATTAACTTGATTTGATTGATAAAACCTTGAAACTTGGAGCGTGTGCCATCAAACTTGTCTGGAAGGCTAATTCAAGGTTCCTTTCGTTGTGGAAGTAATAGTTCTCATTGAACCACAAATAAAGCTGCTTCTTCTGGTGCAGAAGCTCGAGGTTGATGAAGCCCAGATTGTGCTATTCTAGATGCTCCATCATTATGAAGTCTTGCAAAGACTCCTTTCATCATCGTAGTTCTCTATGATAACGTAGCAAGAGCATTCATAATGGCGTCCATCTTGGACTCCAAACTTTCACTTATATTAATGTCTTGACCTCCAACCATTCTAAGAGAAAAGAAGTAATTATTTCTACATGGAGAAAATATTGGTTTAGAAGAGGGTACTCCGCAACCTCTAAAACGCCTTAAGACCTTCAAGAAGAGGGGTAATCCATTCTTTCCAAGAAGAATAAGACTCCAATATTATGACAAAAAGATATCAGTTTAGAGGAAGGTAATCCACAACCTCTAAAATACTAGTGTACCTTCAAGAAGAAGGATAATCCACACTCCAACAAGAAGGAACTAACTCTGATATCCAAGGTAAGAGTAGTCTCGACAAACTGTCATGGACACAAATTATAGACTTGAAGTCTAAACAAGAAGTTCAAGAAGAACTGGCAGGAACTGGATTAATCAGATGAGTACAAAAACAACACTAGAGAGGTGAGCTAGAGCTCCAAGAGATGTATTGTCGAGACTGAAGAACTCTTCAGCCTCGACTCCAATATATACTCCTACCTAGGAAGCTTCTCAAGCAGCTTCCTCCAACTAGGGAGCTTCTCAAACAACTTCTACTAACTAGGAAGATATTAGAAGGCTCTAGAAGCTTCTAGAGAGTTCTAGAAAACTTCTAGAATATTTTAGAAGGTTCTAACAAATATGTCCTTGACACTAGGAAGATATTAGAAGGCTCTGGAAGGTTCTAGAGAGTTCTAGGAAATTTCTAGAATATTCTAGAAGGTTCTAACAAGTATATTCTTGACACCTTCCAATGTTCTTTTTAAATCAATAGAAGTTTCAATATCAGATTGAAGCTTATAAGTAAGGCCTTTGATTTTACCTTTCTCTATATCCTTCTTCTTCTCCTTATCCCTTTCCATGTTGTCTTCCACGCTTTATTTTGGAATTGATGCCTCTTTTGATTGTGAAGATGAAAGAATATTTTGTGGTGGTTGATTTATTGCTGATCCTTCTTTTGTCCTTTCTCCTGTACTACCACCATTTCGTGTTTGCTTCTTACTCATTGGTTCTTCATCTTCATCTTCTATATTTCTTCCTCTCTTTATTTCCACATAGACAATTTCAAAGTCTTCATTCTCCCTTTCTTTGTCTAAAAAGGCTCTGATGCTAACTGCATCAACTAGATCATCCCATCTTGTTTTCTCTCTAATGGCCTGAGCTCTTCTAATCATAGTCTCATGATTCTCAAGACATCGAGCTTCAACATTATTTTCTTAAGCCACAATTTGATAAGAATCTGCATTACCTGAATCTCTTGGCTTAAGCTTCATCATTCGATCTTCCATTAATTTTTTCATTCTTCCTTTGGCAAAGTTAGTATCCAAAGAAAAATCTGTAGATGTATCTCTAATCCTTTTGTCTTTGAAGGTAATGATGCCTTTCTTCATGGCATTAGCAAATGATTCACAATCACTACATTTGTGATCAAAATCATTACATCAAATGCATCTCATGACATATTCCCTCAGTCCTCTAGAAGTTTGATAGATATCTGGCTTTGTATTTCTTTTTAAAGCACTCGTCTCCACTTTCAGCTCCTTCAATCCTTTCACCAATTCCTCTAGAGTGTCTTCATCTTGAGCCTTATCCTTTGAAGAGCTTGATGGTATCATTGAAGAAGTCATTGTAGTTGGTGGTATTGAAGCTTCCATCTTTATTCCTTATCCCCTAGCCTTTATCTGTTGTTGCTTTGTAATAAGGCTTACTGCATCTTCCAATTGTCTCCAATTGATACTAAAACCTCCTTCAGCTGCTCCGTCTTGAAGAAGAAGTAATAGTCTATCCTCCAAAGCTTCATTTGCAGCTTGTAGAAACAACTCTGACTTTCTCACTTCAAGAATCTTCTTCTTTGTTAATAAGAGTTGTCCAAACTTCTTTTCAAATTCTTTTAACAACTCACTTGGTCCCATGTTGTTACTTGGTTGTTGTTCCACCCAATCAAGGAAATTTCTTTTGGACATCTTTTCTTCATCTTTATCAAAAAATTCATCTCGAAGCCTCTCTTCAAATTTGGCCCAAGTAATCTCAAAATTATTTTGATGATGATATTTCACCTTATCTCTGATCTCTGGTACAACTGCTAAGTCAAATGTCTCTATCATCTTCTCCTCTGAAATTTGATAGATTTCCATCTCACAAGTATAATTCCTTAAAAATTTTGAAATGTTCTTCCCATTGAATCTTTCATTCTTGGAAATAACAGCTTTCAAAGCTTTTGTAGCTCCTTGTCCAGCTGCATTGGCAACTTGTTGTCCCATAAACATTTGCATGGCCCTAAAGAACTCCTCTGCAAAGTTTTGACTACCTCCTTCAGCTTGACTACTTATTATCCCAATCTTGAAAGAAGTTGTCGTGAGAGTCTTAGTAAGAAACACTAGTTTCTTTGATTCATAAAGTTCATAAAATTGAAGAATTTACATACTATTACCTATATTCTGCCTTTAGAAACCCGCCCTCAAATTTGCCCATAAATCCTAGGATATCACATCAATTGAAGTGAAACTTGGACACAAAGTACTTAAGGAAGTAAGAAAGCAAACCCCATAATCCTTTTGATTATAGCTCATGTGGTTAGAGAGAACCATGTTGTCAAAGAAATCCCTCCATGCTGCCTTTGATTTTGGACCCCCTTTGCTTCACACCTTCATTGCTCCTCATTAACAAAAACCTAAGTACTGAAATTTGATAGGCTTGTTGCTTGCTTTATGTTGTAAACATCCTCCAATTTTTTCTCCAAAATTCCTCTTTGAACTAGAGTTATAGATTCTACCCTTCTCCTTTAATTCTATCTTCTAACAACTCTAGATCTGACTACAAATTTCCTCATAATTCTTTAAATATAACTCCAATAGCAATCAATTTTTTATAAAACTTAATAGACTCATATATCTACAAACTCCAATAATTTTTATTCAAAATGCTACTTTGATCACAAAGATATGCTCCTCCAAACTTCATTGACTTGGAGTTAGACCCCTATCTTTTTGAAAGAGCATAACATTTTATTTATAAGACAAATGAATATCAAACTTACTCTCACCTCTTTCTTAACTTGCTTAGATCACGTCTATCAAATTTCACACTCAAATTCGTTCCCTAACTCCATTTATATCCAAAAAACCCACACACACACTGCCCATACAAACTCCAATTCTGCCTTCACTCTATTTCTCTTTTCACCTACACCCGGTTACAATTTCACTCATAACTCTTTGCTTAGAGATCATATTGACTTAAGATTTTGATACAAAGTAGTAAACTCTATAAGGAACAAACTCCCAATAAAATTTTGCCTCTAGAATCCAAGTGGTTTCCAAGAGCTGAGGCCCAAAATTTAGTAACCCTCACTACCCTAGTCTTAAACATCTACAACTTTGACGACTCATATCTCCCATGATATTTAACCAAAAGACATAAAAAAAAAAATTATATATTTTTTATCTTGTCTACTACAAATCTACAAAAAATTGCATTTAAAATCCTTTCCAAGCTTCTTCTACATACAAAAACATATATTGCCTATTAAAAAAATCCTATGCACCTCCAAAAGAACCCTCCTTCTTCTTCTTCACGACCCCTTCTTATCATCCCGGTGTCGGGGTAGAGAGAATCTGCCTCAAGAAAGCGCTGGGCTTCTGGCTGCCACTAATTACTCAAGCAAGATTCAAGTATAATAAAAACCCCCAATTTTATATAAGAGAGATCTCCATAGGGCTATTACACCCAATACACAAGCCTAATTTCCTCAAACCACTCAAAACATAACAAAATACTCTAAACCCTCATTCTCCCGTAGGAAGGGAATTTTTCCCGAACTTCAATAACCCATAACTTTTAATCCAACCGTCCAAAACTACTCCAAATTTACATGAAGTACTGATATATTCTTCACAACTACCACCACAAATTTCAACCGTCGATTCATTATTGATCTTTAGATATCGCCAAAACCCTAGCAGTAGCTTTAAACCCTTGTTTACAAACACCCGTGTACTAAATTCTTCATATCTCACAATCTAAAAGTCCAAATGCTATGAAACTTTGATGTATAGCTTCTTAGCACAATAATACACCTTCTTAGAAATTTTTAGACAAAAATTCGTCCAAAAACTTAAGATATGGCAAACCCCATCACCATCAACAAAACGGTCTACTTACTGCCTTGGAATTGGATGCGCTGTCTTCAACTCTTCATATCTCCTTCGTCTAAACTCAAAACTTAAGAATTCCTTCATAACAGACGTAGATCTTGAAATCACCTTTCCAACCGCACCGTCCGATCTCCAAAAGCCTCCGTAAAACTCCGCAAAACCCCAAAAGAGTGACAGTATGTATGAAATCCACTCTCTAACTTTGAACAAGTATAACTTCTTCACCCTAACTCCAAATCGCCTAAAATTTCCTCTCAAACTATACCCAAAACCCTAAACTTTACAACCCTACCTCTGAAATTGCAAATCCCCCTTTTGAAGTCGCCGAAAACCCTTGTTAAGGTCGCGGGCAGCCTCCTCAAAGCCCATTGGGCATGGTATTCGACCAATAGGGATGAAGTTCCCTATTCCTTGCCTTCATCCGACCATGGCTTGATTTCATCCCTCCCAATTAGCCTCTTACTAGCTTAAATTTTCATCCTTAAGTCCCCACCTTCTCTCAAGGCTTCATACTAAACATTTAGATTTTATAATTTTTAAATACCATAATCAAAACAAGTAAAATAAAATAAAGTTTCTTCTATCAATCCCTTTAATTTATTTTACTAAGCATTCTAACACATATCTTAATTTATAAACATATAATATATTTTAACTAATTTTTACATACTGTAAGTAATTACAGTACGACACCGGCCTAGTCTTCCTTCTTCCCTTAGTCAAAGAGACATCTCAGCCATATCTTTCTACCTCTTTAATCTTTTCTTTTGGATTAACTTGAAGAAATCTCATTTTTTGAGGTAAATTTCTATTCTATCTTCTTACTACCATTTTTCTACCAACTTCTCTTCTAATTTCGAAACCATTTTTCTACCAACTTCTCTTCTAATTTAAGTATAGATCTAAGATAGAAGAGAATAAAGGTAAAGTAGATCTAAGATAAAATAGAAGAAAACCTAATAAGTAGAAAGAAACAATTAAGATTAGATTAGAGATAAAAAAGAAAGAACTATATCCTACATTGCCAAGTCAAAGAAGCTTGTGTGGTTAAGTTTTTAGCTACTTTGGAGCTGACGTGGGTTTGAATCTACTTGACTTCACTGAAGAAATACTTGGCTTCATGACTTGGTACTGCTAGTGGAAATTTCAGCAGGAAATTAGTAGTTTGGCCTACCTATCATCCCTGAGCTTGTGATAAATATTATAACCCCGAAGATAATGTGGTTATAACCACAACCCCTTCTCTTTTTCATCCTCTCTTCTTCTAATCTTAATCTTTTTATTTTAATACGTTCTTTTATATCTTTTCCACTATGTTTTAATTTACAACGTGATAGTGCTCCTTGACGTAATGCTTGGATCTTAGCTATTATCCAATGAGTCTTGTCATGTTCTCCAAATGCTTCCATAAAAACTTCAAAGATTTTCAAAATTGATGATCTTTTTCAAACATGGAAGCAAACTATGATAGTGCTTGCCTTATAAGCAAGATGCTAATCAATCCAACTTCTGATTCTTTTGTTGGATAAGTATTTGGTTGTAGAACTGTTATCAATTGAATTTGATTAACAAATCTTTGGAACTTTGAACGCATACCATCATATTTCTTTGGAAGACTAACTCAAGGCTCCTTACCTTGTTGAACAAGCAAATTTTCCTGGCATAGTATACGTAGTACTGCATCCTCAAGTACAAAAGTTGGGGGTGGATGCAATCTAGATTGTGGTACTCTAGATGTTACGCCATTACAAAATTTTGCAACAATCCCTTCGATCTCTGCAGTCTTAGTAGACAAAGTAGTAAGAGTACTTATAATGGTATCTAACTTGGACTCAAAAGATTTGGTCATACTAATATCTTGACATCCAGCTATTTTAAGAGAGAGAGAAAAAAAAAAAAAAAAAAAAAAAAAAAAAAAAAAATCTATAAGAAAAAAATCTATAAGAAAAAAATATCAATTTAGAGGAGGATAATTCACAACCTCTAAAACACTTTAAGACCTTCAAGGAGAGGGTGATCTACTTTCTGACAAGAAAGAAAAAGCTCTAATATTGATGAAGAAAATATCAGTTTAAAGGAGGGTAATCCATAACCTCTAAAACGCTAGTATACCTTTGAATAGAGGGATAATCTACTCTCTAATAAGAAGGATCCAACTCTCATATTGAAGATGAGATTAGTCTCGACAAATTATCAAGGATACAAGAATACAGAAGAAGAATCTTAAATTATGACAAGGTTTTCAAAAAAAAAAATAATAAAAACTTGAATTAAACAAATGAATACATGAACAATACCAAGAAAGGTGAGTTAGAAGTCCAAGAAATGCATTGTTGAGACTGAAGAATTCTTTAGTCTCGACCCCTATTTATACTCTTATCTAGGATGCTTCTTGAGCGGCTACCATCAAACTAAGAAGCTTCTCAAGTAGCTTCTACCAGTTGGAAAGCTTCTTGAGCTCCTTCTACTAACTGGGAAGCTTCTTAAGCTCCTTCCACTAACTAGGAAACTTCTCAATCGACTTTCACCAACTAAGAAGCTTCTCAATTGACTTTCACTAACTCGAGAAGCTTTTAGAATATTCTAGAAGGTTTTATAAACTTTCAAAGTATAAAAGAAAAATCTAATTGCAGTCAAGGACAAAATCATAGATAAAAGAAAAAGAATGTAATATTATTTCTTAATCCATACTCATAATAAAAATCCAATAGATAAAAATCTATCAAGTAGATGAAAAAGGATTACCTAATTATTATTAGCAATCTCTTCTTTAATACATTCACTAGTTCTTTTGATCAAAAAAAATAAGTTATTGCATATCAATACCATAGACAAGGTAGTGATAGATATATAACTAAAGAGCCTTGGTGAAGAAATCAATAAGGTTAGCCATAGATGATATTTTTTTGATTTCAAGCATTCACTTGATCACAAAAGTATGGTTGTAATTAAAATATTTTCAATCTATATGTTTTATCCTATCGCCTTTGATGAAACCAACTTGTATCTATATAATACAAGCACTTATCTTTATATAAGACAGTTAAAGAATCATTATACAAAAGCCTGCAAGTTATTCAAATGAGCTTGTCAATTAATCACAACCAAATGCATTTTGAAGATGCTTCATGTAAAGTAATAACTTCTGTATGGTTAGATGCTGTTATAATTATAGTCTATTTTAATAACTTTTGAAAAATTACAGCTCTATATCACAAGAAAATATATCTCAATTGAGACTTAGTTATTGCAAGATCAAATTTATAGCCAATATCGACATATCTAATCAATTTAAAATCTATAGATCTTGAATAATATAATTTCAAGTCTTCAATGCTTTTTAATTAACGTAAGAGGTATTTAATATCATTCCAATGTTATAGTATTGGATGTGCAGTGTATCTTATAAGAATACTAATTACAAATGCAATGTCTAATCGTGTAGATGTAGCTAAGTATAAAAGTGCTTTGATTGCTATCCTATTAAGTGTCATCTTGTTTGAAAATGTATCAAGCACTTGATTGTAGAAGGTACATTTATATATTGTAACTAACCAAAATTCTAATAATTCTAATATAATCCTAAATAAATTTTAATCAAATCTTAAATAAATCCTAATATAATTTTAATCAAATTCTAATCAAATCTTAATAAAATATTAATTAATTTTAGTCAAACCATAATTAAATTGTAAATCAAATCCTAAATCAAATCGTAGTCAAATCTTAAATCAAATCCTAAACCAAATCTTAGTTAAAATATAAGTCAAATCCTAATTCAAATCTTAAGTCAAATCCTAAATCAAATCTTAATCAAATCTTAAATCAAATTCTAGTCAAATCTTAAATCAAATTCTAATTCAAATCTTAGTCAAATCATAAATCAAATCTTGAATTTTAAATAAATTTTAATCAAATCCTAATCAAATCTTAATTAAATCCTAAATCTTAAATGAATCCTAATGAAATCTTAACCAATCCTAATCAAATCTTAATACAATCCTAACAAATCCTATAGCAGATTGAAACCTTAATAGCTAATGATTGAATTGCTAAATTTGACTCAAAATTTATACACCTTTTAATAACTAAGCAGGAAACATGTACAAAAATTTTGAAGAAGATCCAACTTTTCAAATAGAAGATAAATTCAAAACTTTGCTTAGGTGTAGGCCAGCCTCCTTCTCTAATCTTGATGTCAATCTCTTAATGCTGGTATCTCTTTTTTGCACCATTTAATTGCTTTTAAAATTTACAAATAAATAAAAAAAATCAAGTTTATCATCTATATAAATAAATTTCACCTCAATCCAATTGATAGATGGTTAGATATCTTAGAAATCCTTACTAACCTCAAAATCCAATTTCCAAAATTCCAACCTACTTGAACTTCAATAAACTTTAATTGAACTATTAGATCAAGCTCAAACTTATAGCATGCACTCAATACAACTACAATCACAAATCCACAAAATTTGACTTATAGACCTATAATCAAACTCACAAAATATTCAATAATATAAATTATTTTTTATTTTATAAAAACCAAAGTCATCCAAATCAACCTTGATTTTACAAAGCTCTTACAAAGTCATTACAATCCAAAATCCTTGAAACCAATATTCAAAGAAGTCTTATTGAGTTTGCTCTCCAATCTCACTTTTTGATCAAAAAAAAAAGATCACATCTGCTATAGGTGCATAATTTTGTATCTTAGGATCTAGCTTTGATTGGGATTCATAATTATCCCTCCTTGGATATCAATCTAAGGGTTTTTAAATAATTTTTCTTAAAAACTATCCTTTGTTTTGATTTTAAGATCCTTATAGTAGTATTTTAGCTAATCTACCTTGTCTTATCTTGTTTATAGCCCTATAAAATAAATAAAAGTTTTTTTAATAAAAAAAACAATATTAACATTAAATATTTTTATTATCTCTTTATTTTATTATTATTATTATTATTATTTACCTATATTTATTAGAATAATTTTGTAACTTAGTCTCTAACTAAATTTCTATATAATATAAGCTTTCTTTTACTCTTTCATCCTATAGTTGTATTACAATACAATACTATTGTGAGATATGGATATTGTTTATCAAGTGATTCTTCTTCCTCCTCGCAATGGCAATAGAGATCATTCTCATCATGGCCATGACTAACCATTGGTATTGACAATGGATAAGCATCAATCATTTTGAATCTCTATAAGATTTGTTTAATATAGGCTAATTAATGAAGAAAAATACTACCATCATTTATATGTATAACTTGAAGACCAATACAAAAAGTTATTTTTTCTAGCATTTTTATCTCAAATTCACAAATAAAGAGGTTAGTAATAGCAGTACATGTAGATTTAATGCCTACAAGGTTAAAATCATCAACATATACTGCAATGATGACAAATCCACTTTTGTCTTGTTTAATAAAAAGAAAAGGGATTAATAAATCACTTACAAAATTATTTGTAATCAAATAGTCATGCAAGTACTAATACCACATGCGTCCAAATTATTTTAGACCATATAAGGCCTTTTGTAATTTAACACCACAGTGTCATTCTAGAATAGGGCTATATAAGTATCTTATATCTATTCTTAGTGGTACCTATATGTATATATCTGCATTAAGAGAATCATACAAATAAGTAGTTATTACATCCATGAAATACATCTGAAGGTTAGTATGTATTATCATTTTGATTATATATTAAAAATTAATTAAATTCATAATTGGAGAGTATATAGATTCATAATCAATTTTAAACCATTGGATAAAGCCTTGTGCTTTAAGATAAGCTTTGTAGTGGATTATATGATCTTGAGCATCACGCTTATGGATCAATATTATCTTATATTTTAAAAGGTGAAAAGTAAGATTGTCTACAACTGAACCAAAAACTTTCATTTTGCACAAAGAATTATACTCCTCGTTTATGGCAGCTTTTCATTTTAACACATTGTTTCTTTAATAGTTTTAGATTTGAGATTCTTTTCTTTACAAGAAAGAGCTTCTACAATTATACACGTAAAATTTTCATCTATAGTAGTACATTGTTTGTTCCAAATATCATTTGTATAGCAATATAAAATAAATAATTATATATTCAACTTGATTTTATTCCTTTCAATCTCAAGGATCTCTCTTTTAGGAATAGAAGAAATAATTTCTATTAATAGAATATCAATAATTAATAGCTCCGCAAGATTGATAATGGTTTTTGCTCAAATTATATTATTTTCAACAAGATCAATAATTTTCATGGCTTATTTTTTATATGGTGTTTTATCTAGTCTATGAATCATTTTTATTATTGGTATGGTAACTTAAAGTACTGCAACATGAATAGGTATATTTTGAATCTCATTAATAAGAATTTTGATAATTTGTGGTGCATCATTAAAGCCATCAGATACATGGTCTATAATTCACTTTAAATGTAAAATATTTGCGACCTTAGTTTTAGCCAAAGATGTTCTAGGATTGGGATTCATTATGAATATTTTCACTCCTTTAAATATAAGTACTGCTATCATATTACAATCATTTATATTATATAAAAATCAAGTAAAATATATAATATGTTCATAACTCTAAATGTGTGTTAAATTGGTTAATAGATTAAATAAAAGAGAGTTGGTGTAAGAAACTTTATTTTGATTTTTTTTATTTACTTTGATTATGGTGTTTAAATTATATATGACCTAAATGTTTAATATGAAGCCTTGAGAGGAGATTAAAGGCCAAAGATAAAGAATTATTTGGAGGAATGAAAACAAAGTATGGATGAATAAAGGAAAGGGGTGAAGCTCTTCATTCCTATTAGTCGATGGTCATGTCTAATAGGCTTTGAAGAGGCTGTTTGCAAGAAGAACAAAGATTTTAGTAACTTCAAGAAGGACATTTAAAAATCATAGAATAAGGTGAAAAAAATTTAGATAATAAAAATTTAGATAATAAAAATACAAGGAGTTGTATGAGAGCTTAGTTGAAGACACAAGGAGTTGTATGAGAGCTTTTGGAAATAAAGAGATACAATTGGAGAGATAATTTTAAGATCTATATCTAATGTAGAAGAATTATTATATTTGGAATTTTAAAAAAGGAGATATTGGAAGTCAAAGACAACAGATCAAATTCTAAGGCAGTAAATAGACTATTTTGTTGATAGTAATGGTTTCTATCATATTTTGAGCTTTTGGACGAATTTTTGTCTAAAAATTTCCGAAAAGGTGAATTATTATGTTAAAAAACTATAAATCAAAATTTTATAGTATTTAAATATTTAATTTTTGAGATATGAAGAATTTGATACATGGATATTTGTAAACAAGGATTTGAAGCTATTGTTAGGGCTTTGGCGATATCTAAAGATTGATAACAAATCAATAGTTAAAATTTATTGTAGTAGTTTTTAAAAATACATTAGTACTTCACATAAATTTTAAGTAGATTTGGATAGTTGGATTAAAAATTATAGATTATTAAAATTTAGAAAAATTTCTCTTCTTACATATGAATGAGGGTTTAGAATATTTTTTTTATATTTTGAGTATTTTGTAAAAAAAAGACTTATGTATTAGATGTAATAGCCCTATAAAAAAGAATTTTATATAAATTTGGTGGATTTATTATTTTGAATCTTAATTGCGTAATTAATGGTTGCTAAAAACTCAATGCTTTCTTGAGGCATATTTTTTCTATCACAATATTGCAGTACTTTGTTGATCAACAATTCTTTTTTTAAGAGATGGAAAAATATCCTCTTCAAAATGATAATTATCAAAACATGCACGCAACAATATATGAATTGATGGATTAATAAAATAAATAATATTTGATGAATCAAATCCAACATATATACCTTCTTATGAATGAATTCCAATAGTACGTTGTTGGAGTTCTAGTACTAGAATCTACACATAGCAACCAAATACTTATAGATGAAATATATTGGAAGCATGGCCTAAAAACAACTCTTGTGGTGAATTGGTCTCAAGAGAAGAAGGATAAAGGCAGATTAATACTACAACATGTAAAACCACAAGGCTCCATATAAATGTAGATAAATTTGCTTGAAAGAGAAGTGGTTGAGTAATGAGTTGAATATTCTTGATAAATAACTTTGTAAGTTTATTTTGTATATATTCATATAGAATATAATATATCAATTCAATTCTTGTTGCAATGCAATAATCTTCAAAGGATTTTGATCTAAATTCTTTAACATTATTTATATGCAATGTTGTAATATGATAATTAGAAAAATGTACTTGAAAATGAATAAGCATGGAGAGAAGATTAACAAATATCATATTTTATATTGATATTAATGAAATATATGATTGTTTGTTTGATGCATCAATAAAGATTAAAAAATAGTTGAATAGGCTAGAGAGTGAATTAATAGGATCACAAATATCTCCATGTAGCCGCTTAAGTATTGATGGTAATTCTTGCAAAAGTTTCCAAATTATTGGCTTGGCAATCATTTTTCTTTATATAAATGCTTGACATAATTTCAAAGAATTTGCATATATATGTCTTAAATTATATCCAATTAATCATGGAATTATCTTCTTGAATAATATAAATCTTGGATGTTCCAATTATCCATGCCAAAGAAAAATGCGGCTCTCATTGATAGACAATATAAAAGAAGATATAGATAGAGGCCGAATTGCAATCTAGTATAAGTTACTTGCTGTAGCAAAGGTTTTTTCAACAATTTCATTGTTCTTCATAAGAACCAAAGCTTCTCGCTTATCTAAAATGACAATTGAAAGATAAAAACCATTGGCATTCATATCTCGATAGTTGATTAGATTTCAAAGTGTAAAAGGAATAAACATCATATGTTTACATTTAATAATGGAGCCTTCAAGCAATACTACCATTACTAGTCACTTTTAGAATCAAAATGCATTTGATTCAACCATAGTCACTAAATTTTTAGTTTGCCAAGTTGAAAATTTATTTGTAGCAAAAAATCTCTTATTGTGCAAGATAATATGTATTATTGCAAAATCTATGAGTGCATTATGACACTTATCAATATAGGTTTTTGTAGTCTTATAAGCCTCTAAATTATCATTTCTAAATGGATCCATAGATACATCTATGATATGAATTTCACGAGTCACAATCTAAATTCTTTATTTTTTTAGAACATCTTGACAAAATATTTAGAAGTTTGGCATGTATGTGCTTAAGGTCCAATCATACCACATTTATAGTAAGAATGTATTTCCAATTGGTGTCTATTATCATAATGAGTGGTTGGAAGCTTATTCTTTCCTTGTAAATAATGATGGTTATGACCATGACTGCCTTAGTATTTATATACATCTTTTCCATGCTTCTGCAATCTACCTTTAGATTGTGATGCATTAAATACATATGATTTTAGAACCACAATTCCAATAAGGAGAACCTCTACATTATATAAGAGGAATTTATTTTGTTTCTTCACAAGAAGCAAATGGAATATGAGTTCAAAGTGGCTCTAAAATTTCATGTTTCGATATTATTGTGCAAGCACAACAAATGCTAGAGAAAAAGTAGAAAGGATTTTCTCAATCATTTCTTCTTCTAAGATGGCTTATCTATTTAATTATAATTGTGAAACAATGGAATACATCTCATTATTAAAAGCACTTAAAATTGGAAAATCCAATATTCACAAGTATATCCAATCATCATGGGCTTGCAAAAAAAAAAAAAAAAAATCTTTTGATGGTCAAATCTAGATTTGAGCTTTTTCCAAAGTTCAACAAGATCCTCCAATTCCAAGTACTAGTATTGGAGAGTAGGAATAAGATAACAAAGAAGAAAAAGTAATGTTATCCAATAAATAGGAATAGAAATTAAAGCACTTATAGTAGAAAGTTCTTCAAATAGAATTGCATCAAAAAGTTGCTTTGCAAATAGCTTAGCCTTTATTGTTATCCCCCACAAGAGATAGTTACTTTTATGACCAACCAATGGTGGAAAAAGAAGAGCTTGAAAGCCTGAAGGTTCAATATTTATACTAATCAAAGAGGTTTCTATAGAAGTAATCATAATTAAAGTAATAGATGATGTACATCATTTTAATAAATATGAAATAGATAATTTATATATATATATATATATATATATATTAAGATATTTAGAAAGTTTAAAAATTATTATAAAGTAAGATAAGAACTAGTATGATAAGAACTAGTATGATAAGATCAGAAGTTTAAAAATGATATGAGATTATTATAAAAGTAAAAATTAATGCTATGAATTTTTTATTTTATTTTATTTTATTTTTTATTTTATTTTATTTTATTTTTTTGAAAAGAGAACAAAATCAAAATCAAGAAAAGGAAGGAAAGAACCGGGTTAAGGGCTGAAAAGCCAGTAGCTTGGACTAGACTGGGAGGTGTGGATTAAGAGGTGGGGGCCGATGCACTGAGAGGTTGGTCGATGGAGCTGGTTTGATAAATTGCAGAGTCAGGAGCCAGGTTGACAGAGCCGAGGTTGGAGTTAACTGTCAAGGAGTCGACTGTATTATGATAGTAGGGTCGACGGTGACGGGTGTGGACAATTAGGTCAAGCTGATGTGAGGCGACAACCGGGGCCGAGGTCAATTGCTTGGATTGGGGTTCCAATACCTTGAGGATCAGCAACGGGTAAGGGTAGAGCAACGGGTGAGAACAGAGCAGGGGGCAAAAAACAAGGAACAATGAGAGAAAAGGAAACAACATGCTAATAACGTATTAAGAAGGTTTTGAAAAAGAGATTTGTTGAGACAGATTGAGAGAGCTTCAACAGAGCTTTTGACAGAGAGTCTATTAATTTAGTAGTTGAGTATACATATAAAGAGAAGCGGAGAGATAAGTAGTATCTTCCCAACTAAACTCCAATACAGCTAAATATTATGGAAAGCACCTACCAGTATTAAATGCTTTCAACAATGAGAATGGAAAGTTCCATCAATGTAGCCCGGCCCACCCCATTGTAGCTTTTTCAAGGTTCTGCCCGGATTGCTGCCCCCACCCAGGTAGAATACTCAAATAGCTCATCAGAGCAGCCCTTCCGCAGTGTGAACGCGTATGTACAAGTATAGTAGCAGTACAGTAGCAGTACAGCATCAGAAGACAAATTCACCCTGGTTTCATATAGACTTCTTCATATTCAAGATTTCAGGTGGTAATTCCTGCTATTTAGTTCTATTATTAATGGTTTTGCTGTTATTTTCAGGAGGAGTAATATTGACTTCCTGCAAGGTCCCACCACGCATGTTCCAAACCTCGTGAAGGGAGAGTGTGAAGCACACGTGGCGCCACTACCACGACCGGATGGAGAGTCCCCCGATTCCAGAGTTGACAATTGGATCCAGAGATCGAGGGGAGGGGAGAACGAATGATTATAGTGGATGAATGAACTAGTGCAGTTCGAGTTGGATGAGGAGGAGGAGGAGGAGGAAGTAAGTCCTTTACACACCTGCAGCGCCATGCTGGTACCATGCTTTTAGTGGGAGCTTTTTTTTGGGTGCCTGAAGGGAATTTAGGGTGGTCGATGTTCCAAAGAGAATTGATACAATCTTGACTGTAAACCCTCTATTTGTACAAACATCTTCATCTACTCATCTATTCGTATTTCGTTCATTGCATGGTTGGGTAGGGACTTGACAACATCCCGTTCACATCTGTTGGAGTTATGGATCGACGCCAATAGTACCACCACACCACCACCACTGGTACCTAACAAGACGACATTCTCAAAAATAGGAAAACTCTTGTATTCAAAGCAATGACTTGTTAACATTAAAGATATTTTATCTTTTGAAGGGACAACATCTATCCAGAGTTGACTTGGTGAAGATGCTACCAACTGAAGTTGATAAGCGATGAAGAATGGTGAAGCTGTATTATGAACTAGCTCCTGGTGCAAACTCTGGTGCCGATTATCGACCATTACATCACACAGAGTGTTATATCTAGATGATTTGCCAGTAAGCAGTCTAAATTATCAATGCACACAAATCAAATGGGTTCATTTAACTCGTAGCGGTGAATCTCAGAAAGGAGTAGAAACTGTACACTTTTGAATACTATTCACTAGTCTTAGGATGGAGGTCATGCTGCGAACACAACTGCCTTTTCAGCTGGCAAAGTGATAAAATTCAGCCGACTCTTCATGTCACACAGATTTGCATGCGCTTGGGCAATAACTTGCCCAGGCCCCAAGTCACATGGAAGTACTCAGAATCACCGGCCGCTTGAAGAAGACAGCGATGGGAGGGGACAGACTTGGTGCACAAGTGGAAACCGCTTTATTCCAAGTGATTTGAAAGGGCATGGCACAGAACTAGCGTGAAAGTGACGATAATGGAACGAGATCTAGTCTTGTTCGTCTACAACCCGGAGGGACCACCGATTCTTATTTGATTTGTATACAAATTATGGCCGACAAAGGTGCTCAAGGAAGCACCGACGTAAATGGGAGTGGTCAACTGTAAACCACTATCGAAACTGGGCTGATTATTCTCCAACTGTAATGCTCTGTCTGTTTCTACAGACACTGCTTATGATCTCTCCTCCGATCTTGATGATCTAGAGGGTTATGTGACCTAATTCTATCTACTCACGTAGAGAAGTGCTCTATGATCCATATTACTTCATACAGTTTCTGAGTTAGCTTGTAAAATTACAAAGTATCCAACAAAACGACTGAATCGCGGCAGTTGCAACACAATGATCAATAGCTGGGATCAACAAGCGTCTAGTCTGTTAGGTTTGTCTTTCGCCATCTTGTGCATACAGTCATTCGTTGGTGAAGCTCTGGGGAACATACGATTACACTTGTCAAGTGAAGTCAATTCATACATATGGTACAGCTTGCGACCGGGAGTTCGGAAAAAAACTGCCACGAAACCCTCAGAACTCCAAGGAAACGCACCGATGGCGATTGTTATGTACAGATCCATGCTGCTGCTGTAACTATTCAAGCCCAATCCCACCAATTGGGAAGAATAGTCTGATTCTCTAGCTGCGATAGCAAGAAGGCCTGGTCTGTCGGGAACCCGGCCATCTCCTCCAGCTTCACTTGGGGCGAGACCATGTCCCCGCCGGCGAGATGCAGGTTGGGAGTCGGCCCCACACAGCTTTCGAGAGGGAACTGGGGATTATGATACTGGGCCCATGAAGCGTCGACTAGCGTGCTTGGATTGCTGCTGTCGGCAGTGCGGGGGCTTTCGGCGTCCATGACTTCGCTGGAGTTGCTGTCGTAGCTCATAGTCCGCTTGAAGCTGTGCTCGGTAGACTCCTGGTCTGCAATGGGAAGCACGTCGATTGTGGGAGTCGGGTGGGTTTTCGATGACACAATGTCGGATTTCTCAGAATGCGCAGGAGAAACTGGCTGACTACTGCAGTGCGTGAGTTTGGGAGCGTCAACGTTCTTTGGGTCTTCAGGAGCGATTCCCTTGAGGAGATTTACCTGATCAGAGAAGAACAGAGAGGTTAAAATTCGATTGAGCGGCAAACAACAGTGCAATTCTGGGGGCCGAACGCGGAAATTGAGTACCGACACTGTTGCCTGCTGCGACTTTTTCGTATTTGGCACCGCGTGGAACTAAGCTCCATTACTGTGAACACAGGTGATGGATATATTTGTGAGGATCACTGATTTGAGGGATGTTAGGGGTAGAGATCATACCTCGTTTTTCAGATTTTTCTTATCGCGAAGGGCGGCATCGAAATCGTTCTTCAAGCGATTGTAGTCCTGAGTGAGAGCGTCATAGTCCCGCTCGAGCTGTTTGATTTTCCAGCGAGCGCGTCTGTTCTGAAACCACACGGCCACTTGACGGGGTTGCAGTCCCAGCTCCTTGGCAAGCTGCATTTTCCTCTCGGGCTCAAGCTTGTTCTCCACTTCGAAATTCCGCTCCAGTGATCTCACCTGATCGAATGAGAGACGCCGCTTCTTCTCCACACGATGGGAAAACTCCTCGCAGCCATCGTCCGCATAATCGGTCTCCAATGACGAGGGATTTTCATACGCGGTGTAATAGGGGCGTTTTTGTCCGCATCCCGAGCTCATATCCTCCAGATCTTCAACAGACCTCGGCACTGAAAAATTGCAAAACAATCGATTAACAAACCTTCCTCACAGAACTCTCAAAGCATACAAAACTATCAAACAACAAGAGAAACTCCTACCTCCCTTAATTCATCTGCAGCCCTCTACAGATTTACCGATTTCATGAATCCTCTCCTCTCTGGTGTTTCCCTAAGGACAATCCAAGAGGGGCAACCTGCATTGCAAGATACCAGATAAAATATTCACTGACTAGCCTGCCCATGTTGCAGAGACAATTGACGACTCCTACTGGAAGCCTAATAGAGAGAGAGAGAGCACGCGACGATCGATTGCACACCTTGTTGAAAGGACATGTGAGGAGAGCAAGATCCAAACATGGCTATGAGAGTATCGGCGTGTTGATCTTTGTGCTGCAGAAGCATGTTCAAGTTCTGTCCAACATATGGGCCCAGGCTGGCGACGGCCATGTTTTCGGATCTGTCCGCAGCGTCACTGAGGATTTTCACTATTGCTGATCTTGCAAGTGCATTGGGCCCTGCGATCCTACCCAACCCATTCAACCTCGCACTCTGGCTTCCCCTTGTCTCTTGTAGGTGTCTGGCCTGGACTCTGCACCAAGGGTGTGTATGTGTGTACCTCTCGAACCCTGCTAGGCAAGGAGCTCGATTCTACACCAAAGAACTACAAAATAGAGCGAGGCGCATCTCGCCCTTTATGACTATCGCAAGATCTTGGGTCTCCCACTACCGGAAGCACCGATCCAAAGGCATTTATCTCTTTATTACCAGGTCAAAAGGATACAGGCACGGGCAAATAAAATAGCCGCGGCCTCCTAGGGTGCTCTTGGCCTCATGAGTCATGACCGAGCACAAGCTGTACCAGACGAGCAGTGCTGCAGGTCTCTTGCGACGATGCGACGCTCACTGCAGATACACTGAAGCAGTTCATTTTTTTAAGGTTTTTTTCTTTTTTCGTTTTTCCTGTTTTTACTTCTTTTAATACCATTAAGATCACGATTATTCTCATTTCTTTCATCGTGTCCTCCTCTCAATCCTCTCTCTGTGTGTCCTGTGCACTTGCCCACGATTTCAGCCCCCGGGGCCCTCCATCGCTACCAACAGCTCTGACACCCAAACCTTCAACAACACGGACTCTCTGACGCCAAATTTAGAAAATACAATGCTGGGTGAAACCATCCCTCTCTCATCACTCCAGTGCCGCAGAAACATCCCCGCATATACCACACGATGTTATCCCATAACCGCAGGAGTTCTGAGACCGCATCGACGAGATGCGCCCCTTGCTTCCCTTCTTCGACTAGAGCTCTGTCGCCGCGTGCTCGCTTCGATCTTTCACAACCCCCCGATCCTGCAACCAACACCTTTGGTTTATCTGATCACACCCACATGCAGTTTCAAAACTGATCGAGACTTGCCTTCGCGATCGTCTCCGAGATTTGCAGGAGCTTGAAATATCTCAAGCCTCTCACACATTTCCAGGTCGGAGGATTTGTTTTCTAGTGCCTTGTGAGTCTCTGTTGCAAGATTTTGTTCCATGTTTTTGCGATTGTTCGGCAGAGAGACAAGATCTAGAGTTGTTGGTTGGATTGCTGGATTGACATGGAAATCTGCATGGTTTCGTGTTTTTCGTTAACCCACATCACCATTTTGTTCTAACACTGTGGTGCTTTGGTTTTATGGTTGAACCTCACGACTACCAATGAGTCAAACCAGAAGAAAAATATAAGAATAATAATAATAATAATAACAACAACAACAACAACAACAACAACAATAATCAAAAATCAATTCCATAATGGAGTATTAGCATACATTTAAAAGATGACTTGAGACACCATTTTTATATATTATTCTGTTTTTAAACTAGTGAAACATTTCCATCCCTGATATTTCAACACAGCCCATTAAAACTGGTTTAGTACGAGCATTCCTGAAATGTTTGATGTGACGAAAGCCTCACTTTTTTTTTTCTTCTTTTTTCTTTTTTTATTGTGAACCTCTATGTCATGTACCAACTGATTTCACGTCCTTTTTCTTTTGCTGTACCTACAGATCTTGTTTCCCAACAAAAATCCATTCAGTCTCTGAAGTGACTGAAATTCATTCACTCAGTTCATAAGAAATTTTACCAACCACAAAAAACGCAGACAATGTAAGCTCCAATATCAGCTCTAGCATTACATTGGCTTGTTAATAATAATAATAATAACAGTATTAATAAATCAATCATGCTTCTCCTCATGTTGGTTTTGAAGGAGTGGGAATAATGGTGAATTTTTCATGTTTGCCTTTATAAGTTCTTAGTCTAGTTTCAGAAAATCTTGTTCATATATATATATATATATATATAGATAGATAATATTGTGGTGATATATATTTAGAACCGTACACCTTGAGTTCATGTGTTGACCTTTCCAAATTGGAAGGGTTCCAGTCAATTATGGGTCAATGGCAAGGGAAAAATCCTAATTATTGAGAGCTAAATAGAAACGCTAATCAACGCCTTGATTCAATGATTTGACCAGTCAAACTTTTCACACCAGGGATTCTGCGGCCTCTGTAGGAATGTTTTTGCTTCTATTTCTTTATTTTTATTTTAATATTTTATGTTTCTTCTTTTTCTGCGGCTTCTGAGGACATGGGAACATGTGGGAACACATAAGTCACGATACTTAGGAACATCAAAGTCAACAATTATGAATTTGTTGCTGTGTAGCATAAACCATTTTACTGCTAATATTCGTACCATTACAATATGACAAGAATTGGCTTCCTTCTTCATAAAACCACATTCTCATGCTCACGCATTCATTCGTTCATTCGTACATGGATGATTTTCATCGATTTTTGTAGGGCTCTCCTGAACTCACAGAACACACTAAGGTCAAATTGTGGATTGTGGGTGTGGTGGTCGTCGTGGATGTATGCACTTTAGTTTCATTCATTCGCTCCTTTTCTTCCTTCATGTTAGTCACAAGCCTCAAATGGCCTCTGCCTTCAGTAGCTGGGTTCCTTGACAAATTTGAGCTGGTTCTCCTTGGCTGCTGCTTAATTTAACCTTATTTGGAGTTAATTAAGATCCAATTTGGACAAGTGGAGGGTGACTTATCAGCTGATTAAGAAATTTCAATGAAATGTGTACATGTGTGTGCTTAAAATAAATAAAACAAAAATAATATAGTAGTTGATCATGTATGTGATCAATTTACAATTATATATATATTCCTAAACATTTTCATATCATAAAAGAATCTTTTTTTAATTTTATCCAATGATTTTTAATGCAATGAATAATAAATCCATAGTAAAAAAAAACATGTTAAAAACCTTTCAATCAACTTCTACAAAGCTAGAATGAGATTGGATTTTTATTACAATAATAGTATCATTATTGAGATTTAAATTTTTTATTTTTATTTTACTTTCAAGGTAATTTCAATTCTTAAAAAAGGTGCATGATGATAACAAGTTGACAAGAGTGCCTATGTTGTTTCAATTATTAATTACTAACTAATTTTAAAAAATACCTTGAATGTTTGTTCTATTCTATTGTTATATTTAAACTGTAACATGCAAGATGAATCTTTCAAATACTTTGATATGAAAATAAATAAATAAACAAAACCTTGAAACCGAATCATGCATTATATAACTTGGATTTCTTCACAGCTTGCATGTTGATGTCTTGTTTTGCAGTTTAATATCTTAGTTTCTTATCCCAGCAGATTATGGGTCTATCGGAGTAAAATTTGAGTGTTAAAACAAAAAAATTACTGTTTTAGGGTAGATCATTAAAACTTTATCCCAAAACTGAGCATATTATGACTCTTTACATTGCATTGAAAGTGATTAGATATTTTTCTTTGTTTAAGGAGTATAGATGTATAGTAAGAACATCATGCATATTGCATTCAAGTATTACTGTGAATGCAATATGCATGATTTTATGGATTCTTAAATAGAATTTAGATATTTAAAAAAAATGAATGGTATGAGATTAGTATTGACCAGTTCAATATTATCTCAGAAAACCATACCAACATCTCTTTTTGGGTTTTCACTACAATAATTTCGTAAAAAGCAGTCATATTATATTGATGAACAACACAAATAATATTTCATTGTGGTTGAACCAAAAAATACTACTCATATAATGATAGAATATGAATTTAATAATTCAAAATTATAAACTAATCCAATATTAAGAGCTTCTACCTCTGTTTGTTCAAAATAAGAATTATTATGATGAAGTACTTGTAAGATACCGTTCATATTGAAGAGAAGGCTTGGTTCAAAAGAACAAACCATAAAGTTTGAGAGACTTACAAAAAACAGAAAATGTATTAAAGTATCACAAAAAAAATTTGTTGACAGAAACAAATTACAAATCTAATTTGCACTAGATCTAAAAAAAATTAAATACCACTGTCAAACGTCTATGAAAAGGATATTATTTTCAACATTATTTATATGTATATATATATATATATATATATATCAAGGTAACACAATATACTATTTTTAACAACAAAAAGGTTTTTCTGCTTGTGTTAACTTCTGTGAGTTTGTAATGATGGTGCTGGAAAACCTTTTCTTTACTTTTAAATTATATATATATATATATATATAAAATAGGAAATTAAAAAAACTGATATTGAATAAAAGCAGTATAAATTTAATTAATTTTATAAATTTTAATTAATATTAAAAATTAGTTTGTAAAACCTCATGTACTAATTCTTTTTACATATTATTTTTATGCATCCTGAACCATCATGAACTATGTTTTAGTTATTCTCTTGTAACATTAACAAATTAAAATTAAAGTCATGTTTAATATGAATAATAGACTGATACATAACAATATATTTATAAAAATGTTCTAATCTTGAATATTGATATATATCTAAAATGAAGTATTAAAATAAATATAAATTGTTGGAGTAATAAAAATTATCTATTATAGAGTTTTTTTTCTCTTTCCATGTACAAGTTGCTAAACAATTCTCATAAAGTCATAATGTGGTATGATTAATATTAATGTATTACAATTAATAACTTCTATAATTTCTAAATTGATTAAGTGGCAATAAATATATAAAAAAACTTAATTTTCAACAAACCAAAATCAATAGTAATAAAATTTGTATGTATGTATATATTCTAACATAAAATGTAATTCCTAAGTCATTTAGTGAAGCTATAAGTCATTACAAATGATAAATAGTAAATTTATATGTTAAAGAATATAATTAGATAACAAAATAAGGTAATATTTTATTATGATTTTAAATATAAGTGCTTTATTTTACCTTTTTCTACTAAGTTGTTAATGCAATTAAAAATAAAACACTATTTAGATATTAATTTTTAAAATATAAGGCATATACCAATTTTGTGACAAAAGTAAGTTATTGAGATTTAGTGGTAACTTTAAACATAATTACAAGACCATTGACATGTCTTCTTTTTTATTTTTTTTGTATAACATATTATAATAACATTAAACCTACAGATAAAAATTAAATAATTCTAATTCTAATTTTATTAGACTTATTATTAATTTTAAATGTTAAATAGGTTTATTTTTTATAAAATAGAATACATAGTAAATGCATACAATTTTTTAAATAAACCATGTGTTATCATAGTACAAAAGTTAAATATGTTAAATATAAATTCATTCACATTATACATTTATATTCAATTTAATATGATACATATATATATATATATATATATATACACATACATACAAATACAGATATAAAATTTTGCTATCATATTTTGATGATGAATAATGGATTTATATCAGCCATTTCAATATATCATAAATAATAGGTATAGACCACTATTAGTTTCATATATTATCTTTAATAAAATAGAAGAACTGATATTATTTAAGATATATTTATGATATAGCATCATAAAATAAAATAAAAGATGCTGTATGATATATCATACAATTCCAAGGTTTATTATAAGATACAATGCTGTATGATACATCTAGTACTTTATCAATTACAAAAAAAAACTTGATGATAATATTGATTGATTTAAAATATTGATTAATGATGGCCTTTTAAAAACTATTATGTGAATACAATAAAATTTTCTTGAACACAAAAATATATTATTGTGTATTTGATAATTTATTATTATTAGAATATTTATATATATTATTAACTTATAAAATTTTAAAATTATATTTTTATTTTAACAAAATTTATTAAACTATTCGGTTATATTTCTTTAATTTTTCCAAGTCCCTAACATCAAAAACTATGATAATTTAAATGGAATAAAAAAAAATTAAAATCTAAAATTCTCAATTTCTTGTACTTTAAATTTGTGTTTAGCTATTTGCAAGTATTTTTTCCTCAAAAATACAAAAAAATAATAGAAAGAATATATAAAATATTAAGAAATAAAAACATAATTGTTTTTTATATAAAAAAATATAATTTTAAAAAACAAAAATAAATCACCAAATATACATGGATTTGCCATCTAATTGTAAGAGATTTTGATAAATTACAAGATTCATATTATTATTTTATTATTTTGTTTCTCTTGTAGCTCAAAATACATAAAGAAATTAGTATATAAAAAACAATATTTTTGACATATCACAAGTTCTTCTATATATAACTTTATAAAAAGTTTATATATATTACACCAAATAGAAAGAAAGTTAAATTATTTAAATAAAATCTTATTGGTTTAATATTGATTTATACAAGATTTTCTTAAAGAATTTGAGGTACAATATATACATACATATATATATATATATATATATATGTTTATATAAGCAAATGTGGTTATGAAAAAAAAATAATAATAATAATTTTACTAACCACCTCCAATAATGTTCCTAACTCAGAAGTGAAGATTTTATACACACTTCTAGATTAGAGACATTGTCAACATTATACACATCTTCAATTAAACTTGTTCAATTGGAGATGTGTATTAAACTTTTATACACACTTCTAAAATAACTAAATTTTTGTGCATTCCGAAATTCACATACAATGAATCAAATTCCACACATAAACATTCATATAGTTTATTGGCCACATGAACTTTTCATAAATTTTATTGACAACTTCAGGTATCATTTCTTGATGGCTAAACTAAATGGTAAGATTCTAAGATAAAAATATTTGCTTGTACCTTTTGTAAGGTTACAAATGAACAAACAATAATAGTATCTAATAAAATCTCTCTCTCTCTCTCTCTCTCTCTATATATATATATATATATAGTCTTGGAAGTTTACTGAAACATGATGGATTTTACATGTTTGTTTTTTTGTAAAAACAATGATTTTTTCCTTTTTTTTCTTTTTTTAACTCAATTCAACATGGTTTTGTAATAAACTTAATAGTTTTTCTCAAACACTACTTTAATTTAAATGACATCTACCCTAGATAGAAAATTTCACAACCCATATTTCAAAGGAAATTTGCATGGAAACTTTCTCAGAATCTCCTCAACACCAAGATGATTGGAAACTAACCCCGACGAATCATTCATGCCGTACAATGCAAAATGCATGTGGTAGGAGAACTAAAAGTCAAACTGTCAGTCAAAGTGAGAATGGGTCCGTTGACCCTAAAACCACCAAGTCAACTCCTCATCACGTGGCCCCACCGCACTGGCCACACTGAAGTTATTATTCGTTTGTATTGAGGTCCAGCTGGCTCCTCCCTGTAATTGATGCGTTGGTCAACCTTATTAAGGTTGGTGAATCTTGAAAGAGCCTTACGAATTATCCGTGAAAATGTAGGATGGGAGAGAGTAAAAGGTACTCTAAAAAGCAAATTACCAGCAACCTTGTGGCCAGAATCAGGGCACCTTTGATTGGACCTCTTTCTCGACAGGTGTCGCCAATCGGCATGCGCTGGCTTCTGTGCAGCGAATTTTCTGCGATGCGCTCTCTGTGGTTTTCCTGGCTGATGACATTGGTTGGTGACGCGATTGATGACCTGGACGATAACCATGTGTGCGGTAGCTGTTGTGGTTCTACGCAGTGGTCATGGGTATTTGTTGTGGTGAAAAATGTAGCGTGATGGGAGACCGTGGACTCACTGATAGGAACCGCGTCTGGGACAGACTGTGGATGAGCGTGGATGTCGTCTTTGGACATTACGTTCGAACTTTCATCCGTAGCGTTGGCAACCACTGGTGGGATGTCAACCCTCTTTTTAGTTACTTATTTCTTTTTGATATTTAAATTGGAAAAAAAAACTTTGTTTTTGCTAATATTTCTCAAGTCTCATGAACACCAATATATTTAATTTAAATATATTTAAAATTTAATTTAAATATAACAGATTTAATTTAAATTATATACAAAATGGCCACAAATACAAAATGTGTTATATAAGCATATTTTAGAGATATCTATTTTTATTTTTATTTTTATTTTTTTTTAAATTTTTTTATCATAACATGTAAAAATTATAAATAAAAAAATACATACATAGATTATTTCATTAATTTTAATCTTTTGGCACCTAAAATAATGTTAACAATCAACTATCTATAATAAGAAATTTAATTGCTAAAATATCATTTTAATATTATATTAAAATAATAAGTATTGAATAAATACAAGTATCTATAATGAATAGCCAAAATTTTATGCTTATACAATTAAATCTTGAAAAATTAAAATACTTATATTATAAAATAAAATCTCAAAATTAAATTCAAAATAAATTTAAAAAATAAATTCTTCATTGAATTTTTTATAGTTTTTTTGAAATCATTCAATATTAGTTATAACTAGCATAGAAGATCCTTGCTTTACTTTAGAAATAACATGTTGAAGCAAGTCATTGTGGTGTAATAAAAAACAATATAATTTAAATGGACATACAAATAGATATATGGATGTTTAGAGGTATAAACACAATTATAAACAAATATCTCTTATATAATTAATTTTTTTTTTATTATTTTGATTTACACTAATAATAAAAAATAATAAGTTGAAATGGTTGAAGTTTAACATATACAAAAAATTATAGAAGTAAATGCAAAAAGAGCTTACAAGAGATTAATAATAAAAAATAGATTAGATCAATCTTAATAGTAGTTCTTGATGCATCATATTATATTATTATTCAATTTATTGTTATATTTTAGTATGATTCTTTATATCCATGTACTTTTTGTTGTATGTATTATTATCACATTTGAGTTAGAACAACCATTCTATATAATAAATATAAATAATCTTAATAAAAATAATTTTGAATGTTGTTGCTCATAATTGGACCTATATTTTAATTGTATGCAAAGTAGATGTATATTATCTAATTAATTATTTTGATCTAATCATGATTTATATTGATCACAAAGACCTTAAGTATTATTACAACATATGTTAGAACATAGTTTTTTATAGTTTATCTATCTATCTATCTATCTATCTATATATATATATATATATATATATATATATATTATAAATCTTATTGAATATATCACCTAGATGTTTCAATTTTATATTAAACTATACTTAATAAAACATTAATCTTTATAAAGCAAAGAAATTAAAAATGTTGAATTCTAAAAAGTTCTATTTTTTATTGATTTTTATAATATTTAATGAATTTTTTTCAAGTATGTCAATAAGCCCTCTAGTTCTTAAAATTAGAATAAAATATATGATAATGTAAGAAAAATTAAAATTTCCAACATCTTTTCTAATTTAAAAGATATTTACATGTTTTTAAAAGGACAAACATGTCTATATACACTTCAATTACAACAAAACTTTCTAACAATAATATCTCTTAGATTAGATAAAAATTTATTTTTTTCTTTTATTGATTCTAATTTATTATATTATACTATATTTTTTAAACCAAGAATATAATAATTTAGATATGCTATAATTTTAATTAATTATTTAATATTTAATATTTTTAAAAATTATTATTTTTAAATATTTTGATAAATTTTTATTATTTTTATTCAACTTTAGATACTCAATTAACTTTAGATATTCTTTATAAAATTTGAAGAAAATAATCAAAGAAGAATTTTAAAAGAAAAAAATATAAAATAAAAATAAAATAAGAGATTCTTTTGTAGTTTTTATTTTAAAAAATCTATATATTATAAATTTATTATACAAATAAATAAATATAATAATAAAAATAAAAGTTAAAATAATCTTTTGAAGATTCTTAAATCCAATAATTCAAATTTAATATGTAATATGATATTTTTATTTTAAATTTTTTTTAAAGGTTTTATAAATATTTAAAGTATATAAATAAATAAATAAATAGTATGAATTTTTATACATAATACATATAAAAATAAAATATTAGTAACTTTATTGATTTTTATGCATTGGTAGAATTTACAAAATAGAAATTAAAAATTAAATTGATTTATAAGATATAATATTTATACTTATTAAATATTTGGTGAATTTACTAGAATCTACATTGTCATACTAAGGAGTACTAATAGCTTAAATGAAAAAGTTAAAAAAATGATGTGACCCACTATTATTTATATAAATCTATTTAAAAAAACTAAAAGAAGTTATTATCGGTAGAAGGCTTTTAATTTTTTTTTTTTTTTTTTTGTAATTGTGAATGATTCAATGTAGATTCAATTATTTTTTATACAAATAAAATTATATTGTAATAAAGTTTTAATTTCTTCCTACATTATAATTGAATCTATTATTAATTAAAAATATAATTAATTAATTAAAAAGATTATTGCCATTTTATAATACAAATAAGAAAATAAGTTGAATTAATAGCCATCACATTGTTATGACAAGAATTTGCTTTGGATAGACTCAGAGTCTCTCTTTACAATCAAATTAGGCAAAACTTATAGTTATTACCTCTAAACCTTCTTTTATATCTTTATTAATATAAGCCTTTATCCTTATGAGCTTTTATTTGGCAATCAATTTTACAACATTGCAATCCTTAATGTCTTTATCTTCAATAGGAGAAGGGACAAAAATAAATATTGTAGTTGATTCTTAGTCTTGTAAAGCAAAATTTTCTCTCTTCTATCTCCACCATCTCTTTAGATTACCTAACTTAAACAAAGATTTGTATGAAACCGTCTAAATTCAAGTGACCATGACATCCCCATAAAATATCTTATAATAAGAAAAATCCACAGCCACAAGAGTTGCAGCAAAATAGTTGCACTTTACACAACTAACAAGTTCTACCTATTCTTCATAAATACATGAAGTCCTCAAGATGCACACCAACTTTACAACCACAAATCTAATATCAAGCAACTTTCTATATGCTTTACAATCTAGCTAGGCTCCTGCACCTTATTTGTTTTTTAATCGCTTTTTACTTATCAAATCTCACTAGTAACTCAGCCTACACATCCACTTGTGTCCCTTGTGATTGTGAATGCACCCCTCGGCTTGTGAATCTTTGATATACTATCCCTTGTCTGTAATTCAGAGCTCCTCCATGAAGTTGTTTTTAAGGATCTTCATGGTTTAATTAAAAAACTACTTTTATAAGATAAAATAAATTTATAATTTGATCTTTATGTTAATATTATTAATAATAGCCAATTAAAGCCACTAAAATTCTTCATTAACCTAATACAAATCCAAAAATAAAATCAAGATTAAAGATAAAAAATGTTTTAAAAAATGAAAACCTAAAACAAGTCAATTAATAAATATACCTTTATTTGCATTAAAATAGAAGATTTAAGGAAGAAAAATTTATAAAAATTTAGTGAAAAAATTAGAAGAAAAAAATTGAAATTACAAAAAATAAAATCTAAGTTATTAATTAATCCAAATTTTTGGCAAAAAAAAAAAAAAAAAAAAAAAAAAAAACCTATTATATCTATAAGACTTATTTACATCACAACAACATGACAATAAAACTAAATAATTCTAAATATCATTGTTGATTTTATTACATTTATTATTTTTTGTAATGATTTTTATTATATATGTTTATATATAATATTAATTTTTTGATTTTTTTTATTAATTTTCTATCAATTAAATACTATATAATAATATTAATAGCTAAGATAAGATCTTTGGTAGTTAATTGATTCTTTTCATATAATTTGACTATTTATTATTATTTTATATGTATAATTATTAAAAAATTAAATATATAAATAAATATTTATTTAAATTAGATTGATTTATAAACAATTAGATACTAAATATACCAGATAAACTATAAACAATTCAACTATAGGAATACATTCATGATTTTAAGAATTTTACTAATAGAAAGAATATTTCTATGACTTTTTATTTTTATCTATAAAAAAAGATATTATTTAAATTTTTATTTTTTCTATAAAAAAAGATATTATTTAACTTTTTAAAGTAAGTAACCTCGTGTAAAAAAATTCCTATAATGACACTCTACTATCTTTACTTTTAATAATTAATATTTTATTTTTTATATTAATTATAAAATAATTATAAACATAATTTTTAATTATATATATATATATATATATATATATATATATAAAGTTTTGAAATATCTTTACTTAATAATTAGATACCAATTAAATTTTTTAGATTAGAAATTAATGAAACATTAATATAGTTTAGAAGTAAAAATATCTAGGATTTGAAAGTAAGGCATACACAAAAATATTATATGATGCACTATATATATATATATATATATAAACACACTAGATACAAACTTTTAAATAAGATGGTATCTTACATTGTTGTTATTAAAAGGATCATATTAATATTGAAAAAAAAAAATCATATATTTATGATAAAATAAATATAAAGTAAAATGATATTAATTAAGATTTAAACCAATATATATATATATAAAATTATAATTTTATTAAGATAAGAACTATAGTGACTAAAATTTGCAAAGAATATTTAAAAAATATTTTAAGCATTTATTAAATAAGACTTACATAATATTATATGAAATTCTTCTAATATGGAAATTCAAATCTATTCATGTAGAAATAATAGATAAACAACCTTTATCTTTTGATAGTGTCATCCATGAAACAATGCCTATATAAGTGCCATTTAAAGACTATAGCAACTAAATTATGTTTAATGTTATTAAGACTCCTTCAAATCTTGTTATTCTTGGACTTTTTTGATTAGAAAAGTATAATCTATCTATATATTAGAAGTTACAAAAAATAACATTTTCAATATAAATTCCTACAACAAAACTTCCTAAACAGTCACAAGTTGGTAAGCCTTTATTTGTTCAAGCAAGGGCCTTTATAAGATCAGCTAAAGAATGTATATCATTTTTTATTTATGTGATTCCAACTAAAGAAGATATGACTTTATTGGCAAGTATTTTAGAGTAGTATAACAAATTTCAAGGTATTTCATAAAAGAAGAATGTTGATATATTACCAGAGCATTGACTATACAATTTTGTTATAGATCTTCAAAAAAGAATACAACCACCTTTTGGTCCAATTTATAACCTTTTTCAAAATAAGCTTTTGGCATTGAAGGATTATATTGATAAAAATCTTACAAATTTTTTTATCAAATATTCAAAGTCTCCAATAAGTACACCTATATTCTTTGTAGAAAAAAAATGATGGTTCTTTACGTATGTGCATTGATTATTGAAGATTGAATAAGATAATGGTTAAGAATCATTATCTACTATTGTTAATCTCAAGATTTTTAAAACAACTTGACCAAGCTAAGATCTATACTAAAATAGATCTTTGTGAAGTATACAATTTAATATAGATAAAGGAGGGAGACGAATAGGAGATTACAT
Source organism: Physcomitrellopsis africana (assembly GCA_036785485.1). Taxonomy (NCBI): domain Eukaryota; kingdom Viridiplantae; phylum Streptophyta; class Bryopsida; order Funariales; family Funariaceae; genus Physcomitrellopsis; species Physcomitrellopsis africana. Next base: position 915,150 of record JAWRVF010000044.1, read on the forward strand.
TTTGGACAAGGTATGGATATTTTGAATATAATGTCATGTTGTTTGGATTACCAAATGCATCTGCTATCTTTTAATATTTAATCAAAGACATCTTTTGAGAGCATCTAGATATGTTTGTAGTGATTTATCTTGATATCTTGATCTATTTGAAAAATCTGGAGGAATATGAAGAGCATGTAAAGTTGGTATTACAAAAGCTACAAGATGTAGGTCTATATATTAAGATAGAAAAATGTGTATTTCATCAATTAAAGATGAGATTTTTGGGATACATCATATTTATAAAAGGTTTGATAATAGATCCTAAGAAAATAGAGGTGGTTATATAATAGGCCATTTTAAAGACTATAAAAGATGTACAATACTTTCTCAAATTTGCTAACTTCTATTGGATCTTCATCAAAAATTATTCTCAAGTTGCCGCCCTTTTTACTCAATTAATATACAAAAATAAGTTGAAATAGGAGCCTCAAGTGGAAAAGGCATTCCAAGACCTTGAGATGGCATTCACTACAACTCCAATCTTGATACATTCCAATTTTATAAAAGTATTCTATATGGAGACTGATGCTTTGGATTTTACACTAGGATCCATATTTTCATAAATGAATATAAATAATAAATTCCATCCTATTGTATTTTATTTTTAAAAGTTTTTTTTATTAAAATTAATTATGGAATCTATGATAAAGAACTTCTTGCTATTATTGATTCTTTTTAAGAATGGCATTATTTTCTTAAAGGATTAATACATCCCATGATTGTAAATACAAATCACCCAAACCTCAAATATTTTATATTAACTTGGATTCTTAATCACCATCAAATTTAATGGAATATATTTTTATCTTGATTTAATTTTATTATTACTTATTGACCTAGGAAGCAATAAGGATTATTTCATGCTTTATCAAAGAGTTTATATCTTATACCAAGAGCAGAAAAGATAGTGTTTGATTAACAATATGTAACTTTATTAAATCTGAAGTAATTTTGCCTTTGCGCCACTATTATATCAACACCTATTGATTCTAATTTCTTTGATGAAGTGCATGTTGTATTTACTAATGATGTTTTGGCCCTTGATATCAAGTGTTACTTCAATAAAAATATTCACAAGTTCAAGCCTAACAAAAATCTTTTATATTTTGAAGAATGTTTATATATCCTAAAAGGACCAACACAACTACGCGTTCTTCAATCTCGCCATGACTTTTTAACTTCAAGTTACTTTGGATTTAACAAGACCTTGGAACTTATTTTTTGAGATTTTTCATGGGTTCAAATGTAGAAGGTGGTAAAAGACTTTGTATTTTTTTATGACATCTTCTCAATATGAGAAAGCATTTACTTTTAACAAGACGATTGAATCTTGTATCTACTCTTAGCAAAGTTTGTATATAATAATATTATTTGTATTTCAATTTAATAAATATTATTTTAATCCAGCTATATATATCACTCAAAGCTTGATTTATGGAGTATATAAAAAATAAGAATCCAACAATTAAAGGGCTTACAAAACATCTATCGTAACATTAAATAATCTTAAAGCTTCAATTGTAAGCAATTCAAGATGCTTACAAGGCATCTGTAGATAAATTTAAGAATTAACCATGTATTTTTTATACTGGTGATAAAGTATGACTTCTTCAATAGAACATCAAAACCAAGTAGTCATACAATAAAGTAGACTATTGGAGATTAAGACCATTTTTTATCCAAAAGAAAATTAATCTAGTGGCATATTACTTGGAACTACCATCTTTTATGAAGGTACATTTAGTTTTTTATATAGCCTTATAGAGAGTTGTATATTTTGAAAAGAATATAATAATTTTTGCCTAATATTGAAATAAAAAATCATAAAGAATACAAGGTTGAAAAGGTACTTAATTCACAGCAAAGGTAGAATAAATTAAAATATCTTATTCATTGGCATGGCTATGATATTAATAAGCATATATAGGAATTGACAAATTTTTTTGCCAATATACTTCAAAAGGTATAAAATTTCATTAATTATATGTCTATAAACACAATTGTATTTGATGATAACTTCTTTGTGAAGATTGGATTTGAAAAATGCTCATAAGAGAGAGATAGAATTAAACTAAAACCTTCATTAGTATATAATTATGTATTCTAAGATAGAATAGAATGATAAAAATAAATCAGTCACCATGTCCAACCTTCAAATATTGAGAGATTTAGCAAAATATGATTTAGAAGATTCACTTGCTATTTAAGCTTCAAATAAAGTAGTGCAAATTTTTACAACCTTCAATTAAGCAAAGTGAAGATGATATATTTCAATGCCAAATATAATCATGGTTGGAGCTATTAGAAGCAATATCTATTCATGGAAGTCTTGATTCTAATGCTTAAGCTTTAATGATAATGCTTAAGCTTTAATGATAATGCTTAAGCTTGAAAAGGTAAATTCTGTTAAACCTAAGATCTTGTGTCAAAGATATTTTGAAGGCTGCAATAAAGATCAGATCCTTGGATATGATGTTTCAATAATGGAGGTACTAGCTCAAGGCCATAGGTAATTTTTTCAAGGACAAGTAGAACCTATTATCCAAGAAGAAAAAATAAAATATATAATTTTATTAGTGCAATATATTCTTGATTGTCTACATATGTAGAAAGATTTCCAAAGATATGAGCTCCTCTTGAAATTCATTGCTAAAGCAAGGAATGATGTTAAGGATATAGACTTTGAAAATTCAAAAAACCTTCTAAAATATTTTAAATTAGTGAAAGTAGCTTGAAAAGCTTTGTAGTTTGTAGAAGGAGATTAAAAAGCTTTCAAGTTAATAGAGAGAGTTTGAAAAGCTTTCAAATTGATAGAAGTTTCTTAAAGAACTTTCTAGACAAAGATATATATTGGAGTTAAGGTTGAAGAGTTCTTTAATCTCAACAATGCATCCTTTGGAATTCTAGCTCATCTTTCTTGGTATTGTTTGTATACTCATCTAATTAATTTAAGTCCTTGTTGGTTTCTTCATAAAACCTTTTTCTAGTTTAAGTCTCTTGTTTTATATTCTTGTATCTTTGATATATACTCTACTTTTGAAGTAGATAATGTGATTGTTGGTTACTTCTTGCTATTCTAATTAATTATACTACCAGCCAATAAAAATGTATAGCCAATAGTCAAGCATTATGTATCAATATTTCTTATATAATTTGCATTATAATAATCAACCACATACAAACTTAAAAAACTTCTATTATATTATAATATATGATTTGATGTGCCTTGTAAATACTACAAAATTTATTTTATAACTATTCAATATTGTGGGCTAGGATTTGCCATGTATTGGCTAACAACTCCCACAATATATGGAATATTGGCCCAAGTACATTATTGTGTAGACTAAATTGCCAATTACATTTTGATATAGAATCCTTTTCATTACTTCAATATTTTTAAGAATCTTTGTACTCATATTTTTCAATAATTTATTATTAGAATAAAAATATATAATTAAAGATTTATAATATTTTATGAAAAATCTTTCAAAGATGTTTTTTATATATTTTTTTAATTAAATTAGATTTTATAAATCTTTTAATTTTTTATAATCTATATATTTAAAATATAATGGATTTTTTAAAAATCCTTAATCTCTAATTTTTTGGCTAAATTTCTCTTTGTTTTTAAGAAAAGTTCTTTATTATTAGATACAAGCATCAAATCATCTATATAAAATATAATATGATAAAAATTTCATTAATAATTTATATTATATAATTGTTAGGAATCATTGTTGTATTGTGATTCAATAATATATATATATATATATATATATATATATATATATATATATTATTTAGTATGTTGTTGTATTACGTATTATCTTATTTGAGAATGCACTGAGTACTTGGCTATAGAAGGTGAAGTTGTGTTTTATAAGTATGCAAGAAATCCTAATAGGTTTTGTCTATATAAAAAGAATATGGTTTGAGTTTTAATTCAAAAGTGCTTAAAGCCAATACAAAGTGCTCAAAAACATTCTTTTTGATAACTTCAACCATATACAAAATCCAATTGCCTTATTCCTTTTACAATTAGAAAACTTAGATTTTCTTTGTAACTCCTAACTCTAATTGGTGAGTTTTAGTAAGCTATAATTCTTAATTTGACTATCCATTTGATGTAAAATTTTGTATACAAATGCCACTATAAATCTTCTAGATGATTAAAATTTTTTAGCCCAATCCAACTAAAAAATTGTGGAAAAGCATCCAGAAATCATACTAATGTCACTCAGCTACCAACATAAAAGTTGATATAGATGTTCTAGTAGTGATTTTTCTTTCTCTAATTATTAACTTCAATTCAAAATTCGTATATAGCTTGACCTCTAAGTCTTCTAACACCATGCCAAATTTCACCTTGTTTCAACTAATAGATGTCTAGATATCGCAAAACCCTAAATATCCCTAAATCGCCAATTTTTAGTACCTCCTTGTACTAATGATCAAATACCTCATAATTGCACCTTTGGATTATCACAAATTTTTATGCATGCTTAATATATTTAATCATCCACATACTACCAAATTTTCAATTATAGATGTTATACTAATTGTATAAAATAGCCAAGAGTACTAGCTCTAATTTTAGTGCATAAAATCTAAATTATCAATATAAACCTTGACTTTAGACACCAATTGCAAAGTCCTCCCAAATCCTACATAAACAATTCTTATGCCTTTGAAACAAATTCAAAGCTAGCTCTCAAATTCTAATTTCTAATTTCCAAATGACTTGATACTTTGCCCTTGGTGGTTGTTTTTGTGGCTAGAGGTCTAATTTCAATCCTGTTCCTTAAGTGGTTGATTTCCAGGTATCAATCTAACCTATCCTAAGGATTTTTAAACTTGATCATATTCTAAATTTAATCCTAATATCAATCATATCAATTATTTATTTCATCTATCTTATTTTTATCAATTTATTACTTTTTAAATATAATAAAAGAATTTCTACAACCTAGAAGAAAAAATTAATAATTAACTTTTATCTACTAACTATTAAGACAAGAAAAAAATCTAAGAGGCTTTTATAAAATCTTTCTTAAGTATCTTGAAATCCTATTGAATCAAGTGTCATAGACATATACATAGTTACCTATATGACCAGATAGAACTAGATAAAAGAAGGTAAAAGCAAGTTAATTCCATAATATCTTTAGAGAAACTTCCTAGAAATTTCATAGATGCTGCTTTGACTTTATAAGTGTCCATAGTAGACTTTCGGATTAGAAACTTGGTCAATAAGTTAGCCACATGTCGCACATATTGGTAGCTTGAAGACCAAGCTAAATATGTGGCGAACATATAGAAAACTTGCCCTGCAAGTTTGACACGTGTCTTGCAACTTGGACACGTATCTTGTAAATTGGATACGTGTTGGAGGTCCTATAGAACGTCGCCACTTAGCTCTTAGGTAGATAGTATAAATAGAGACAAGAGTGAAGCCTTCTTCACTCTTGTCAACTCCTTTCTTGTTTCTAGTCTAGTTCAAGAGTCTCTAGTTTTCTTGTCTTTTGGCATTAGCCATTCCAGTTTCTTTTTAATATATATACTTCTTTATATTTATTTCTTTGAGAGAGGTCTCACTTGTTTATTTGATTTCATCCAATTATTGTCCTTGACAGATTGACAAGAGTACACATATAGTATCAGAGCTTTGTCTTTTCTTGATTAAGAGTGGATTACCCCTTTCTCTTGATAAGACATAAGCATATTAGAAGTTGTGGAGTACCCACTTCTAAATTGATATTGTTTCTAGAATTTTTTTTCTTTTGAGTGTGTGTTCCATATTTCTTGAAGTAAGAGTAGACATCTTCCTTTCTATTATATTATCATGGCAGAGCTTGCGGAAATGAAGAGTGCAATGGCACAAATGCAAGAGCAAATAGAGAACTAATGCTTGCAATGCATCAACTCAGTTTACCACCACAAAGGAGCATCAAGATTAGCAAGAAGTGAAGATGTAGAGATGGTTGGAGCTACGTCAATATCTACACCAAACCATGCTACCTCATCGATGATGGAGCACCGTTCAAACGTTAGAGAACCAAAAATCAGTTTGCCTGAGAAGTTTGATGGCACAAGATCTAAGTTTCGAGGATTCATCAATCAAGTACAATTGGTGATCGAACTTCAACCTCAGAGTTATCCTACGCAAGGATCTCAAGTTAGGGTTTATTGGAACTATTACATCGCAGATTTACGTGCAGTGTATAAAAATATAAAAATCTTGTATCTATTGTTAATATATGTGTGAGTGTAGAGGTTATTTTAGAAGATATTATAAGGAGAGGATTTATTATAGCCACTTAGTTAGTGAATTAAGATGGCTATTTGTTTTGTTCTTACCTTATTTATATCCTAGAATAGACTCTTTTGTAATTAGAAGAAAGGTAAAGGTTGTTTTACCTTTCTTGTTGACTTTTGAGGTAGAATGGACCTTATGAAGGATAAGAAAGAAGAGCATGGGGTGAATAAGGCCCATCCAATAGGATTTGGCTGCCCATGTGGGCGTCTCATAGTCTAATATAGAAAGAAAGGGAGATATACTCCTCTTGTTAGACCGAGAGAAGAAGGAGTTTTTGAGTGGTGAACTTTGGAGAGAGATAGCTCCGAGGAGATAGAAGTGTTTGTAGTGAAAATTGGTGGGTGTGTTCTTCGAGTTGTGAGGATTCTAGAACCTACTCACTTGCTTGTATTGGAGTTGTGAACAAAAGGTTATGCTTGTTTTAGTAGAGTGAGGTTTGCTGCCACCCGACGAAGAGGGGCAGAAACTTCGAGCTGCCACTGCAAGTTTGATTTCAACTCTTTCTTAGTGAAATTTATAGAGAGTGTGGAAAATTGTGCTAGCTTTCTATCAAGACATCTCTTGTAGCATTTGGAGTTGGAGAGCAAAAGTTGTGAGCTTGAGAGTGGGAAAGGGTTTGCTGCCACCCGACGAAGAGGGGCAGAAACTTTGTTCAACCACCTAAGTCGGACAGTCTCTTCAATCTTCTTGATAATTTAGGTGCTTGTAGAAGCTTGTATAAGCTTTTCACAAAAACAAAAATCAATACATTTGAAGCTTTGATGAAAGTTTTATGAGCCGTGAAGTGTCAAAGAGGGAAAATTGTTGCTAGGGTTTGAAGAGTAGAATCGACTAGCTACAAAAACTGGAGTTTGAGAGGCATGCATGCAAAATTTTAGGACAAGCTAGATGATGGAGTGAGCTTTCTAAAAAGCTATTGCATGTCCAATTTGGAGAAGGGAAGTGATCACAACAAAGGCTGAAGTGAAGAGGAGCTTTGCTGCCTTTGCATTTGCTTGGAAATTTTAGCGCCTACTTCTTTTAACCATAACTTTTAAATGATAAGTCACCTATTTGTGAAATTTTGATATGTTTTACAATGGATTATTGGCTTTCCATAGGCTATAAGCACGCTTGATTCGACCTTTGGATGAATTTTTAGTGATTTATTTAGTTTCAGCTTGTTGTATAACTTGTATTCCTCATATGCGGTTGTATTTTGAGGTATACTTGAATACATACATACTTTGCTTATATCTTTTATACAAGTATATATACTTGTATTTATACAAGTATTCTACAAGTATTCTACAAGTATTCTATATAATATTTGTACAAGAATTTGTACAAGTATTATACCAAGGATTTATACAAGTATTTATACAAGTATTTGTATAAGTATTATTCAAGTATTTATACTTTATATTTGTATAAGGCTTGTACAAGTATAATACAAGTATGACTTGAAAGCTTGAAGAAATATTGTGCAAGTATAGAACATACTTGCACGGCTTCCTCTCATGTTCCCTGCTAGTTCTAATAGCAGCTAGGAACCCGGCGTTTTCCCCATGGCCTCACTACCCGACACCGCAGATACAGATCACAAGAACCTCGAGTATTTCATGTCAAGACGCGATGTTGAATCGTCGCAGCTTGTTGGAGCATGTCTCTATCAAGATTTGAGTTCATTACATATCGGCTAGAAAAAACAAGGTCTGTCTCGATGCACTTTCTAGACGCTATTCAAATTAAAAGAAGAAGGATGCAGCTTTTGATCAACAAAAAACGACTCTCTTGAAGCCGGAGCAATTTTATCTTCGGGCAACGAAATCAACATTAACTGTTGATTGAACTTTTCTCAAGCAAGTCTAGTTAAGTATGTCCTCAGATCCCCTTATTCATGAAATTAAGAATAATTCTTCTAAGTCTCATGATATTTTGAAGTTTGAGTTCAAGAAAAATCTACTCTATTTCAAAGGGCGCTTATATGTTCCAGAAGGTGAAGCACGATTACGTATTCTTCAAGCTCGTCATGACTTCCCGGCAGCAGGACATTTTGGGTACAATAAGACTCTAGAGTTGATATCTAGAGATTTTTGGTGGCCTCAAATGTGGAAGGGAGTCAAAGATTTTGTAAAAACATGTGATGTTTGTTCAAGATCAAAAACTCCTCGCCACCGACCCTACGGACTTCTTCAGCCATTACCCATTCCAAAACAACCATGGTCTTCTGTGTCTATGGATTTTATCACGGATCTTCCAAACTCAGGTTCTTATGACTCTATATTTGTGATAGTAGATCGTTTCACTAAGATGGCACATTTTATACCATGTAAAAAATCTATCACAGGCAAAGAAACAGCTAAGCTTTTCCTTGACAATATCTACCGCTATCATAGATTACCTAAGGATATTATATCGGATAGGAAAACTCAGTTTGTATCGAGATTTTGGAGAACGCTTTTCAAGATTCTAAAGGTGGATATAAAGCTATCTTCAGCTTTCCATCCTCAAACTGATGGACAAACGGAGCGCGTAAATCAAGTCTTGGAACAATATTTGAGATGTACCATCAACTACCAACAAGATGATTGGACAACTCTTTTACCATTGGCAGAGTTTGCTTATAATAATACATACATTCTTCTACACAACAAACACCTTTCTTTGCCAATTATGGTTACCATCTACGACTTGATACTTTTGACTATTCGAAAGTTGACAATCCTGCGGCGGAAGACTTGGTAAATCATTTGTCAGAACTACATACAACAATGAAGGCACAATTAAAGGAAGCTCAAGAACGACAAAAGATAAACGCTGATGCGTATCGAAAGGAACAACCACAACTCAACGTAGGCGACAAGGTATGGCTACTTCATCGCAATATCAAGACTACGCGACCTTGTGACAAGTTGGACTATCGTAAGCTTGGACCTTTTCGTATTTCTGAACAAATTAATCCAATTGTATATCGATTATGCCTACCAGAGTCTATGAAGATCCACCTTGTATTCCACGTGTCTCTTCTTGAACCATATAAGATAGTGAACATACCAAGAAGAAGACAAGTGCCACCTCCTCCTATAGAAGTGAACAATAATGACGAATTTGAAGTAGAAGAAGTCTTAGATTCAAGGCGGCGCCAAAATAGGTTGGAATATCTTGTTCACTGGCACGGATACGATATTAGTGAGCGCACATGGGAACCAGCAAAAAATCTGGCGAATGCAGCGAGGAAGGTGGAGACCTTTCATCAACAACATCCATCAAAACCAAGATGAAGACTTTCTCTATAAAAGAAACAAGATGTAGGCAAGATAACATTCAACTTTTTATCCTTGTTTGTAGCTTCTTTGTATTTTGTGACGCTAAAGAGATGGAGAATCAACAGCCAGCGGATTTGACTCAAGAGCCTTCATTTGCTGACCTACCGGATGAGACATTGCGACTGTCACAACCCTCAAGACGACGCAACCGAGATGAAGATCTTCAAGAACGACATGTTCTTCCTCGAATAGATGGCGAGATACAACGTGTTTGGTATCACGACCTTGGAAGAGATTCTCGATGTTTGGTGATTTTATTGGAGATAGGAACAACTCCTGACGGTGTTCCAGATGTGATATTCGAAGGAAGTTATGAAGGTCACAACAATGATCAAATAACAGGGTGGTCTTCTCGCCCTGGAATGGGACACTATCGATGGCTGAGAGGACCCATCAATTACCTTCGAAGAGAACAAAGATCAGAATATGTGGCAAATACTATTCGCCGCATCTTAGACTTTCTACACATGTAATCACCGCTCCTCGTGGAACTCGTCCTTTAAAGGGGGGGATAATGTCACGGACATATACATAGTTACCTATATGATCAGATAGAACTAGATAAAAGAAGGTAAAAGCAGGTTAATTCTATAATATCTTTAGAGAAACTTCCTAGAAACTTCATAGACGCTGCTTTGACTTTATAAGTGTCCATAGTAGACTTTTGGATTAGAAACTTGGTCAATAAGTTAGCCACATGTCGCACATATTGGTAGCTTAAAGACCAAGCTAAATACGTGGCGAACATATAGGAAACTTGCCCTACAAGTTCGACATGTGTCTTGCAATTTGGACACGTGTCTTGTAAATTGGATACGTGTTGGAGGTCCTATAGAACGTCACCACTTAGCTCTTAGGTAGATAGTATAAATAGAGACAAGAGTGAAGCCTTCTTCACTCTTGTCAACTCTTTTCTTGTTTCTAGTCTAGTTCAAGAGTCTCTAGTTTTCTTGTCTTTTGGCATTAGCCATTCCAGTTTCTTTTTAATACATATACTTCTTTATATTTATTTCTTTGAGAGAGGTCTCACTTGTTTATTTGATTTCATCCAGTTATTGTCCTTGACATCAAGATAATTGAATATTAAGTAGAAAATCATTCTTGTTTATATTTTCACCTCGTAAATGTGTTATAATATAAAAATGCAGCTACATGAGAGTCATATCAATGGATTTTTAGTTGGTTATAAAATATGATTAAATTATTATTTTAAAAAAAATTATTTAAAAAGACTATTATTAAGATTTATACTTTTTTTTTAAATAGTAATTTTTGAGATTGATTTTATATTAATGATAACTTTTATATATTTTGAGTCACCTATATTAAACATTGGTGATTTTTAAAATCTTGTTTTATTTCTTTTATTTGATATTTAAAATGCATATTATGAAAATATTATTAAAAAAAAGATTAAAAAGAAATTTTTAATATAAAAAAGAATAGACCATATATATAAATGAATAAAGATGGATGATAGAAGTTTCTATTCCTATTGGTAAAAGTTATGTCCAGTAGACTTTAAAAAACCTACTTGAGGCCTTATTATGGATTAGTTTTTTTTTTTTTTTTTTTTTTTTTTTATTTAAATTTTTTTTTAAAATATTTAAATATCAAAGATTTTAATCACCAATTTTAGATTTTTGGCTATGGTTTTGGCAAAAAAATTGAGTGATTTGGAATTTTTATGAGAGAGATATAAGTATTCAAAATTAGTATATTGAAATTGTATCTACTATCACTCTTTTGAGTATAACTCATACATACAAAAAGCAATAAAGGATTGACAATCAAGATAGGAAAGAATATTTTTTTAGCTATACTTTTTATAGATGGTTTGATAAAATCTAAACTAAGATTAAAGAAATATTGGGAGTTAAAGTGAATACTTACAATCTAAAGGCAATAAATAATCCTATTTAATTAATGGTTGTATTTTGAGCTATATCTTATGCAATTTGATAAGTTTTTAGTTGAAAATTTATAAAAATGTATATTTTCATATTATAAAACTATGGACAATTTTTTTTGTAGCATTAGGATTTTGGATTTTTGAAATATGAAGAAAATAGTACTTGGATGTCTATAAACTAGGATTTTAAGTATTTGCTAGGATCTTTCAAGATATCACATGATTGGAAGTGAATCTACAATTAAATTTACATATGGTAAAGCTTAAAGATGTAACCTATACTTTGAAGAAATTTGATAAAAATTAAATAATTGGATCAAGAGTTATTGGATTCTAAAATTTGAAAAGAAATCAATTTTTTGTGGGTGAATAAGCTATTAAAGGATTTTGTTGTAGTTTGAGCATTTTGAACAAATTAAAGAGTTTTTTTTAAGAGCTAAGACTTTACGGAGGTAGAAAAATGGATATATAGAGCTATAATAAAATTTTGATATACAGATGAGGTTTTGAAAGGAGATTATGGATTTTTTAAAAACTTAATGAGAATTTAACTTATCAAAAACTAATTAGTTATGATTTTATATAATAAAGAATATTAAGAAATTTTCTACATGCCAAAAAAAAACTTTATATACAAACTTATGTAAAGATAAGAGGTTATTATTAATATAATATTGATTATAATATTATCATATTATTTATCTTTTTTATTAAGGACAAATCACTTATTGGAGTCTTGCCAATAAGTTACAAGTAAATTTTCTATAGATAAGTATCCAATATATTTTTAGAATTGAAGATCACACCACACAATATTATATGGCTTCTTTTCAAACTTTGTGAGGCAAAATAGTCATTTATCTTCTTATGCCATGCCTTAGGAGATAGCTTGAGTCTATAGAGAGTTTTAGAGAATTTACATACTTGTTTTTTTTACCCTTTGATAAATAGCCTTTTTGTTAGTCTATATATATTTTATCTTCAAGATCTCTATTCAAGAATATTGTCTTGACATCTATTTGATGAACTTCCAAATTTTTAATTATAGCTAATACAATAAATATACAAATCATGGTCATTTTTGTTATTGGAGCAAAAGTCTCATTATAATCAATACTTGCATAATGTTTTGCAATTAGTCTCTTTTTGTAGCATTCCATTGAATCATGTGTATTTGATCTTGAAAATTCACTTATAAAAAATTAATTTTTTTTAACTAGTAAAAGTGTCAATATCCAAGTCTTGTTATTAATAAGACTTTGGTACTTTAAATCCATTGCTTCTTTCTACTTCTAAGTATCATTTCTTTCTATAGCTTTAGTGATAATAATTGGTTCTTCAATGCTTATATAAAAAACATATATCATACATGCTGAAGATATAAAAGACTTAGAAAGAATCCTAAATCAATGCTAATTCATCAATTATTTGTTGTTTTGCTAATAGATGTGTTTGTACATGCATTATCATAGGCAAAGATGGAAATAGAAGCAAGATTGGATGTGGATTTAAAGCTCCATGTTATTGCCTAAGTACATGAGCTTATGTTTGAATTTCTCAAACTAAAGATAAAGATATAATAATTGATTGTTAATGATTGTTATCATTGTTTAAATCTCCCACTGCATCATTATTATTGTTGATAGACTCAATCTTTACCATTGCATTATTACTATTGTTGATAGATTCAATCTTTACCACTGCATTATTACTATTATTGATAGATTCAATCTTTACTATTGTATTATTACTATTATTGATAGATTCAAAGATGTACTAAAGGTTTCATATCTAATTAAACTTCTTCTAGAGTTTTTCTTTCTATAATTGTAATAAAAGCTGAATTAAGAACATATCTTGTTGTATTGATGGTTTCTATCTATCATACATTTAAAAATTTCTTATGCTATAATATATATCTTGCACTCTTAAATAATATCTAATAATTTTATTTTACAACTCTATTTTGTTGAGGCATATAAGGTGTCAAAAATTATTTTTTAATGCCATGTTGCTTATAAAACTATTAAAAGACCTTAGATATATATTCATCATCATTGTCACTATATAATTTTTAAATCTTCAAGCCTATTTGTTTTTCAACTAAAGCCTTAAAAATCTTAAAGTTATCCAAGACTTCTAATTTTTTTTCTTCATAAAATATATAAAAGTTTTTTTTTTAAAAAATCATCAATAAAAGTGACAAAATATTTTGTTCTTATATAAGATGTTGTCTTTATAGGACCATTATTATTAAAATATATCAATTCTAAGAATTTGGTTGCAAAGTACCACCTTTTATTAAAAAAATATCATGATGTTGTTTTCCATAAATACATCTTTTGCAAAACTCTAACTTTGTGTGATTGCCCAAGTTCAAATTAGTAACCATTTCACTTGTTTGTAGTTTTTTTAAGCCTAAAATACTAAGATGTCTATATTATTAATGCTAAAGATCAACTTTATTTATTGTCTATTTTATCTTTAAAATAAGTGAAGTCTTCTTGTCTACATCCAAAGATTCCAATAGCTTATAAAAGCTTCTATATCTAATATCCTTGATGACAATATTATCTCATTTCATAAGATATGCATTAGCTTTGAAATTGACTTCATAACCTTGGTTTGTAGTTTTAGAATGAGAAAGTAAATTCTTGGCTAATCCTTCAACATGTAAAATGCCATATATATCCTTTTGAATGTTGTTTGAAAATTAAAAAGAGATCTTATTCTTCTCTTTGACATCAAATCTAGTATTATTGTCTAATTAAATTTTAGGATCCAATGGCAGATTTTTGTAACTTAAAAACCAGCTTTAATTTCTTGTCATATACTAAGAAGCACTAGAATCAATGTATCACTCTTTTTTATATATAATAATAGATAATCTAACTATAATGACATATTCATCTTTTGATTTTGATTTTGATTTTTTTAATTGTATTAGCCTATTTTTTTTTTTAAAAGACTTTTTTAATTTCTTTGACTTCATATCCTTCTTGTTGGTTCAACACTCTCTCTTTGATAGTAACCTTTCTTACCACAATATTTGTATTTAACATCTTTTTTATCATCATAGAAAGATCCTATATGATTATGAATATGAAAATATAGCTTGGTTTTTCTTTCTATAACCAATGTCTTCTCCAAAATTGATCCTACATTCTTATTGTAAGATTCTTACTACAATAATTAAACTATGACCATAGTTAATATTAACTTAGTGGGAGGTCATGTTTTCAACACTACTAAAATATGATATAATTCGAGAAGATGCTCTAATGATGCCATGATAAAATGTGTGTCCAAAACTTTTTTTCAATTGAAGAAAGCTACTTAGCAATCTCTCATAATTTGTCTATATGCATGACAATGTTATTACCTTCATTTATTTATGCGGTCCAAAATCTACAAATTAAAAATAATAGGCTTGAGGTGTTTTTAATCTTGTATGTTTTTTTCTAGACTTTACCATGTAATGTTACAGATATACCATTTAAGTAGAATAAGATTCTAAAAGCTTAAAGAATTGAAATAGAAGAAATTCACTTTATAGTGGCTCAAAAAATTATTTTAATATTCACATATTTTAGAAAGAACAGTATATTATAAATAAACTATAGAAAATTATAACATATGATTAATGTAATAAATAAAATTTTCTTTTATAGCTTCCAAATGGACATATATTTAAAAGAATTCATCAAATAATTATAAAATTATGATCAATCTAATTTGAAATAATATTAAAATAGTTTTTTGAGTGTGGTATCTAATTAAATATGAATACTTTATAGGACCTTTTTTAGCCTTGATAACTACTTCTGACCTCTTAAATATACTTTCTATTAACTTTTGGTACAAAATTGTTTTAATTTCATTTTATTCTACAGCTGTTCTTTTTCATAATTTCCAAATTTCCTTTGATTTTATCTTTTAGGTATTGAGCTAGCATTTGAGATGCTCCTAAAGATAATCAATGGAATTTAGATCATGATACTAGATAGACTAGTTCATTAATTTAATCTCATGATGATCAAACTATTTCCATATTAATTTTGAGTTGTTCTTAGAATCATTATTCTACTGAAAGATGACCTCTTTTTTAAAAATGTTAGATTCTTTAATTCTAAGGAATAGATTTTTTTCAAGAATTGCCACAAATTGCTTAACATCCATCTTCTTCTTAATCTTTGCCATCTTTTCAACTCTATTCTACCTCATATACCTCCATACTATTATATTTCTATCTCCATGCTTGATTGTTTCTTGGATCTTTTTACCAAAGAAAAATTGATCCTTTTGTTTTCACATCCACTTCCTACCATCTAATCAAAATTTGTTGATTTTCATCTCATTTATCCAAATAACCCTCTTCTAATCTTCTATAATCCATTCTTCATACTTTAGAGCAAAATTCAAGTATTATTTTTAATGACAAGTAGATAGTAGTGGCTTTTTTTTTCTTCATTGTGACCTTCATATTGTATATTTTGAGGATCTTTTGGATTATTTGAATCAACACAAGATTATTCATAATATTATTAAGATTTTTGGCAACCTCAATAACATTCTTAGTCTTCATAATGTTGATTTGCCTAATGATTGTTCTTTCATCTATTATAGTGAGCTTCTTTGGCGTGCCTTCTTTAAGGTTCTTTTCATCAAGAGTGACCTTTTTTACTAGCTTAGAGATAGTACCTTAACTGCAATTAAGTTCAAAAGCAATCTAGCCATAAGATTATTAAGAATAAAGAAGAGAGGAGGTGATATTATTTTGGAGAGAGTAAAAAATGGATTCCATAGTTATTTGAAGAATTATCAAGGATACAAGAATCTAATAAAGAAGTATATCAAGATCAAAGACAAAGAATGAGTTTGATAGGAAGAGTGGTTTCAAAGTGTGTGGATAAGTTTCATTCTTTAATCCAAATTACAAGATGGCTTTACTTATGAGTTGCTTGTAATTGGTGGTATAAAGTAAAAGAAGAAAATAGTAAGAATAAAAAGAAGAACAAATATAAAATAAGTGAAAGAGATGGTATCAAGCAAATACTTAATCCAAAACTAAGTCACAATTTATTCATTATATTTTTATCTAGTAAAAAATAAAAAATAAAAAATAAAAATTATATTTTTAAATAGAATTTTTTTTCATCTTTCTAATGATATAAAAAAATATAAATCCAAGTTATTATGAGCAAGTTATGATAGTTTAAAGATAAAAGATAAATAATAAAAAAATTAAGTGAATAACTTTTATCTCAAAGATAACTTGCTTAAGAAATCATGAGTTTGAACCTCACCAAGGCTCACAAGTAGCGTGTAAAGGTGTCCTAGAGAGGCCTTGAGGTCTTAGTCTTATATCCCTACCTACATCCAAGGTGCTACAACCCATATAGGACTTGTGTACCTTCCTTTCTACAAGGATTGCATTAGTTGCTGGTCCTCCTATTTTCTATTAGTAGAAATCATTTTTTTATATTTTTGACTTCACCATAGTATTTAAAAACATCCAATTAGCTTTGGAACCTTGTATAGCCTTCAAATCTTGTTCTATTTCTTCATAATGGCTTCCAAGCTAGTAAAACTCATTTTTATCAAAGTTCTCAAAATTGTTCTAATTTTTTTTAAAAATTTATAAATATATTTTAAATAAAATTTAAAAATATGTAATATTTTAAAAATAATAATATCAATTTATAACTATTTTATTCTATTGTGGTAATTTTTTATAATAAAATCAATTTAAATCAACTAAATTTTTTATTTTCTATATAAATAACTAAAAAGACATGAGATTTTTTTTTTCATGCTTCTTCTACCTATTAAATAATATTTATATATTTCTAATAAGTATTACATAGAAATAGAAGGCCAATATAGATATTGGACTCAATAACTAAATATTAATTCTTATAAATAAGAAAAAATACTAAATCAATTAAAATAATTACCTCTGAGACTTATTAAGAATCTATGTTTTTTCTATTAATATTATTTTTTTTATTTAATATCTTTTAATTACCTCTTCACTTAACAATTATAATTTTGGCACTCTAAATACATTCTTGTGTTTTAAAACAATTAATGAGTCAATTTGATGACTCACACAAAGGCTCCTATTTATATTATGATGAAGGTTTCAAAAGCCTATGGTATTTTTTATAGAGGCTTTTAAAAATATATTGAAGTTTCTAGAAGTCCAAAAAAGCTTCTAAAATCCTATAGAACTTTTTAGAAGCCTATAAAAGATTCTACAAATGTACAAAAGATTCTAAAATATAGTGATTTAGAATATATCTATAATAAAAATTATAATTAAAGATGGTATTTTTATAGCTATTGGTAAATATTAATGATATTATTAGATTAGTTATAATAATATTATAGTATATTTGATGATGATAAAATGATGTAATATTGAGTAATTGATAGGAACTAATAATTAGATACTACACTAAAAAAATTGTTTCAATATTGCTCCAAATTGGATTAGTCATAGCTTCATAGTTATTTAATGGATTTTTTTTGAATATAATCCAATTTGGTAGCTTTAAAATAGTACTTTATTTGTTGCATTAATTACATATTATAATTCATTATAATTCACTTATAATATACCATTTTCTTTAAAATATGTCAATATTGAAATAATATTTTGAGTCACTAGATATTACAAGTAAAGAGCTACAACAAGGTACAAGAACAAGACCAAAAGGCCCATGTTAAGTATGAAGTAAATTAAGTACATCCAAATTAGGTAGCTTCAAATTCTACACAAAGGATTAATATAAGATAATTGCTTAAGTATCCAAAGTGTATTTGTATTCAATGTCCAATTTAATCATTCATTAGAATTTTTTTATTTTTTTATTTTAAAGAGTCATTCATTCAATTATTATCTATAGGATTTATTCTTTTAATTATTATCTATAGAAACCATTCATTTATTGATATTCATCTATAAATTTATTTATCATCCTTCATTAATCATTCATCAAGTTATACTAGTTCATCCAAGATATATTTTAAAAGTTGAAAGAAAAAAAAACTAAGAAACTTTATCTCTTATGTCTTTGTAGCAATTTCTTTGCATAAAAATCATCGCCACCATCTTATCAAAGATTGCCTTAGAATAAGCTTTAGTTTCTTCAAATTAAATTCAAAGGCATTGTTTGTCCAACAAAATTCAGCTCATAATACTTAGTGAGCTAGGAGAATCTTGTTTCAAAACTAGGCAACTTCTTTGGCTTGGCAGCAAACCCCCTTGTACAAAAATAAATGCCAAGCCTTTGTTATAGATCACCTTCTAGCAAGCTTAGGCTCTTTAGAAAACTAACTTAAAATGACGTCTTTTTTTTAAAACATCACCTTTAGATTCTTCTTAACGCTTTAGATCTTATCCTTCAAAGTCACAACTTCAAATCTAAGGAATAGCAGACCCCTTGTCATCACAATGGCTGCCACTATCTTGTTGTTTTTTCAAATCTTATGAGACTAGGCTTGTTAGAAGCCTAACTTAGCACTAAATTGGATTCTCAAAGATAAACTTCAAACTCATTGTTGTCCATCCAATCTTGTTCTTCAAGTTGTCCCTTTAAATTCAAAGGGCATCATATTCCTTGAAACCAAAACGGCTGCAACTACCTTGTTATAGTACCAAATGGGATATATAATAGGTCCCTAAAAGAGAAACAAGAAGTCTTATAATCTCCTAAAATTTCAAATCTTAGATCTATTTTTATTAGAAATTATTTACTATCAAAAATAGCCATAACCTTAAGAAAAGATCCTTCACACTTTGAGGGAAATTTTTTTAAGGGCTTTGCAACACAAAAAAAGAATGAGAGAGAGAAAAAAAAGATTGTATAAGCCCTCTTATCCTAGGACAAGGCGGTCCAAGGGTGGCGGCCATATCTCCATCTTTGAAACTACAAAAGCTAAATTAAAATCAAAGGCCTAAAATCAATTCTATCTTAAATCTAACTTATAGGCTAGACCTCTCTGTAATTGACAAAATAATGTCTTTTTTGTAAAATTAACACCACCAATGTGTTCAAATTATATTTGTATCCTACAAATTATTGTTTGCTTATCCAAATCTATCTTTAAAAATATAAAAATTAATTATTTTATTATTATTATTTTTATTTTTATTTTTAAATTGATTATTTCTATGATAAATCTTTAGATTGAAGTCATTTGGTCCATCTTTTCCTAAAAAAGTTGAAAAGCCAATCTTAATTGACTAATTGATCATTAAGATTTTATCAAAAAATATTACTTCTAATTTCCATAAATTTTTTAACATATCATAATTTTAATTATATAGAAGAAAAAAAGTCAATTTAGGAAATTAAATAAAAGATAGAAATTAAATATTTAGCTTAACAAATAAGTTAATATAATAATTTAAAGATGTTAAAAAGTCTTGAAATCTAAAGAGATTTCAAATATTTTTAAATATAGTTAAAAAAAGAAGATATAACTATCTATATATTATTAATTAAATAATTATATCTATTATTTTATAATATTAATAAATTATAAATATATAATAAGCTAAAAATATATAATTCTATTTTTTTATTATATTAAATTAATATTAATAATATTAAATATAAAAAATTTTAATTAAAAAAATATAATCAATTAATAGAATTGTTAATAGTGCTCACCTTAAGCTACAAAAATTGTGTTGTCAAGACTAAGAATTCCCTCAGCTTTAACTTTTATATATGTATTATACGTAAGAAAGCCCCTTGAGGAGGTTCTTTGATGCTTGGAGATGAAAAAAGCCTAACATTCTTCTATGACCATATAAGATCTCTTAAAACCTTTTAATACCTTCCAAAATCTTTTTAGAACCTATTAGGACCTATTAGGACCTGTTCAAAATCATTAGGATCCTTTTAAAATCTTTTGGAATTAAATAGAATCTTTTAGAATCTTTTAGAAGCTTCTAAGATTAAGTAGAATCTTTTAAAATCTTCTATAATCTTTTAGGATCTAATAGAAGCTTCTAAGATTAAATAAAATCTTCTAAAAGTTTTTAGAATCTTCTTCCATCATATGTCCATAACATCACTTCTTCTTTTTAGCTTTGAAGTCTATAAAAAGAGATAGAATCAAAGTTGATGAAAGACAAAAGAAATCAAAGATGTATTGCATGATATCTGCTACATATTGAACCTATTTTTTACAAGTCAAAAGATTCATTGATCTTTACAATCAAAAATAGTAATCAACACCTTTTACCATAGACCAAGTTTGAACTTTTAAGTCTTTGTTGTAAAAATATCCTTCAAAAATTACTTCAAGGCATCTTTCATGGACAAGTTTTACTTTGATAATAATTGCTATAGAATAGATATTAAGTATTCTTTGGTGTCTTTTTGATTCAGATGATCCTTCATCTTAAAGTAAATAATATAAAATATTGAGTTGAGAAGATCTAATTGGCATAGTATTGTCCTCTTGACTATTCTTATTTTATTATGCAAATTAAAATCAACAACGTATTATAATCTTAAGGTAGAATTGAACTACTTTTGAATTTATTAATATATATAAGGGTTAGACTATAAATTTTTTTGAATTACTTCTACCTCTTTTTTAAAAAATTACAAAGTCTAAAATATACCATATTTAGATTTACTAAATGAGAGTATTATTTAACACATGTTGCCACTTTAAGTCTAGAAGGATGTTGTTGATGAAATTCTTATACCATTTGCAATACATTGATTAAATATAAGATTGGCTTTCATATGTGCTCACTAATATTGTAACCACATCAATGTACAAAGTATTCTAGCTATCCTTGCCTTAGCCTCAAATCAAGTACTTCTTCTACTTCTAATTCTTTATGGCTATTCACCTCAACATAAGGCAATGGTGATTGTATTCTTTTTAATATGCTAGATTTTCTATAAGATTTTAAAAAAGATGTGTAAAAAATAAGATAGATTTTTATAAATATTGGTAGTTCCAATTAATAAGTAATATAATTAATTTATTTTTTTATTAAAAAATAATTCTAAACTTTGGTAGTTTAACGTATCAAATAGTCAAGTAATCTTTATATGTATCAAAGCAACCATATTTTATTGCTACCATAGATAAAATATTTGAAATCAAAGACTACAACTGTTTTTGAATTGATAGCGATTGAAGAAGTTTATATGGATGATGTCAAAGATTCTTTGATTTAAAATATTTGTCACAAAAGAAAATAAATTCCTTGACAACTTTTCATATTTGAGGCTATTAAAAATTTCTAAGAATAAATTCTAATGTCTTATTGAATACAAAATATTTTGTAGCTAGAAAGTCATGATATATTTAGAGAACATGAAGGCATAATGGTCCTTCTAGGATGTACAGATATTCTTCAAAATATATGAAATTATCTTCAAACTTGAATTTATTTGAATTATTGTAGATATTATTGAAATAATATTTAACATCAAAAATTAGAAGGTCCATAATTAAGATTATATAAATTTTATTTAAAATAAATAATCTTTTAGAATTAATATAAAAGTTGCTTAAATTTAAAATATCTTAGATTTTAAGAGAATTATTTGTTGTTGATTGTATGCTGTCTTTTCTTCTTTTGGCACAAGATATAATTTTCTTGATAAAGTATTTGATAATTTTTGTTACTTCTTAATATATAATGTTGAAGTTAAAACAAGAAAGAGACATTCTAAAATAGACTTGATAATAATTTAAAATACGAGCCAATATAAAATACTTGAGATTCTTGTGATTTGTATACATGCTTTTTGAGCTTTTAATCTCCATTTAAGCTTATCTTTATATATCAATTGTATAAGTAAAGCAACTATCTGAAAATAATTATTGATAAAGATTCTATAGAAGTTTACAAATCCAAAGAAGCATCAGGCATTATATACCAATTTTAAAATTATTGAATCATTAATGGTCTTAATCTTTTTTTGAATCCATTATTAAGTCTTCATTTAAGAGGATATAGCTAAGAAATTTTACTTCGGGCTTATGATATATATAACTCTCTAATTTTGAGTATAATCTAGTATCTCTTAATTTTTGTAGAATAAGGCAAATATATTGTTTATGCTCTTTTAGAATCTTAAAATAAATCAAGATATTATTTAAATAGCATATAATTAAGTCATTAAAGAATTCAAAAAATATGTTGTTCATCAAATGTTGGAAAATGGTTGGTGCATTTGTAAGGCCAAAAGGCATGACATTATACTTAAAGTGCCTATATCTTCTATGAAAATTGATCTTCTATTTGTCCTTTTTTTTAATATGTATTAGATTATAAGCTTTACAAAGGTCTATTTTGATATAGAACTTAGCTTAAAGAGCCTAGATATCAGTAGCAAAGAATAATAATTTTTTATCATTACTTTATTAGAACCACGGTAGTTGATATACATATAAAAAGATCTATCTTTTTTCTTCACAAAGAATATAAGTACATCAATAAGAGATTTTGAATGTTGAATAAAATTCTTTGTTAAATTCTTAGTAATATACTTCTTCAGTGTTGTAAGCTTATTCTATAATAAATTATAAGTTAGATCAAAAAATGGTTGTCTACCATCTTGAAGATTAATAGAATAGTTGTGTAGATAATATTCTAGCAAGATATCTGTGTTCTTCTTTTCAAATATATCTTGAAAATCTTTATATTCTTTTAAAAAGATTATTGGAATACTTGCTGCTTTAGATGTTGCATTTGCACAGACAATAAAGAAGTGTCCTTCTTGGTTGCTCTTATAAAAACTCTAGCTCTGATAAATATAATCTTTATGGTTTTAAATCTACAAGGTGTATGGTATTTTGAATTAGATTTAAAGAGAACAAGTTTTGATATTTTTAAAAGTTTTATTTTATAGAATATCCAATTTATATAA
The DNA here is from genome assembly GCA_036785485.1 of Physcomitrellopsis africana. Taxonomy (NCBI): domain Eukaryota; kingdom Viridiplantae; phylum Streptophyta; class Bryopsida; order Funariales; family Funariaceae; genus Physcomitrellopsis; species Physcomitrellopsis africana. The sequence goes on from JAWRVF010000044.1 coordinate 938,649, forward strand.
AGATTATATTTTTTAAACCACAAAAATCTTAAAATGATGGAATTAAATAGAAACCTAATAATATTAAATTTGACCTAATTATTATAATTCTTTGATGTTACTTCTAATAGATTGGTGCCATATTAGTGCATAAATAATTCATTATAAAATATGATTAGATTATTATTTTGAAAGAAGTTTGTTTAAAAAGGCTATTATTGAAGATTATACAACTTCATTTTTTTTTGATAATAAATTTTGAAGTTGATTTTATATTAAGAATGACTTTTATATATTTTGAATCACCTTTATTAGACATTGGTGATCCTTGAAGTCTTATTTTATTTTTTTAATTTGATATTTAGAACACATATTATGTAAATTTTTGTAAAAAAAAGATTTGAAAGGAATTTTTAGTATCAAAAAGAATAGTTAGGCCGTCCATATAGATAAATGGAAATGGATGATAGAAATCTCTATTGGCTAAAATTCATGAAATATTCCTATTGGCTAAAATTCATGCCTAATGAGCTTCAAAGAGGATGTTGGAGGCCTTATTAGGGATTGGAATTTTTTTTTGAAGGCATTCAAATATCAAAGATTAGAATCAATAAGTTTAGATTCTTGGCTATATATTTTTGAAGTGATTATAGAGATATAGGCACTTAAAATCAAGGTATTAATTTTGTACCTATTGTCATTCTTTAGAATATAATTCATGTATACAAATATAATAAAAAATTAACAATTAGGATTGGAGAGAATATATTTTTTTCTACACTTTATATATAGAATTTAATGAATTTTAAGCTGGGATATAGAAGATATTGAGAGTTGAAGTCAATACTTGCAATTTAAAGGTAATAAGTGACTTGTTTAATTAGTGGTTGTATTTTGAACTATATCTTAAGCAATTTGAGAAGGTCTTAGCTCAAAATTTTTAAGAGTGTATACTTTTATATTATAAAGTTACAAACAAAAAATTTATAGTATTAAAATTTTGGATTTTTGAGATATAAAGAAAATAATACTCAAATATCTATAAATTAGGAATTTAAATATTTGCTGGATTTATGAGATATCAGACAATCAAAAGCGAATCTATAGTTGAATTTTGTTATGATAAAACTTAAAGGTATAAGTTATACTTTTGAAAAATTTTAAAAAAAATTGAATAATTGGATCAAGAGTAATTGGATCCTAAAATTTAAGAAGAAATCAATCTTTTACAAATAAATAAGGTATTAAAAGATTTTGTTATAATTTGAGCATTTTGTACAAATTAAAGGGATTTTTTTGGAAGCCAAGACTTTATAGAGGTGAAAAAATAGATATTTATATTTGTTTATCTTTTATATTAAGAATAAATTATTTTTAAAAGCTTGGCCAATAAGTTATAAGTAGACTCTCTATAGCTAAATATTTAATATATTTCCAAATTAAAAATCATACCATATGACAATGGGTTGTTTTCAAGAATATTAAATAGCGACGGGATTGCAAATTACTATTGAAAACATGGGTTGTAGCCTATTAAGGATACAAATTTAAAGAAGATATATAAATTAGCAAAATCTATGTAAAAAAAAAAATAACAAAATAGAAATAAGAAAGTATATATATTTAAGAAGAAATTTGAATGGCAATTATCAAAGATTAAAAAATACAAGGACTTTTCAAGTAGATTAAAAGCAAGAAAGAAAATGACACAAGTGAAGAAGGCTTCATTCTTGTCTCTATATATATTATCTACTTAAGAGCTACATAGTGGCATTCTATAAGATCTCCAACACGTGTCCAATTTGCAAAACACATGTCAAACTTACAAAGTAAGTTTTCCATATGTGCACTATATATTTAGCTTGTTCTACAAGCTACTAATATGTACAATACGTGGTTAACTTATTGGTCAAGTTTCTAACCTATCAATCACTTATAGATATGTATAAAGGTGAAACTACGTCTATAAAGCTTTTAAGAAGCTTTCCTATAAGATATTATCAAATTAATCTACTTTTATTTATTTCTATCTATTCATATTAATTACATAATTATTGGAATAAATCTTATGTTTGTGATATTATCTCCCTTTCTAGAGACGAATTCCATGAGGAGTAATGATTATATATTGAGGAAGTCTAAGATGGATTGAATTATTTTTGCTACATACTTTGATCTTTGTTTTCTTTGAAGATAGTTGATAGGTCCTCTCAGCCATTGATAGTATTTCATACTAGGGCAAGAGGACCATCCTAATATTTGATCATTATTAAGGCCTTCATAACTTCCTTCAAAAAAAACATTTGAAATACTATCAAGAGTAATTTCCACTTTTAAAAATATCTCCAAAGACTAAAAGTCTCTTCTAAGGTCATAATACCAAACACATTGTATCTTGCCATCAATCTAAAGAAGAACATGTCATTCTTGAGGATCTTCTTTTCTATTATGTCATCTTGAAGGTTGTGATAGTTATAATGTCTCATTCAATAAATCAACAAACAATAGCTCTTAAACTGAATTTGTTAGTTGTTGATTTTCCATCTCTTTGGCGCTAAAAAAATCAAAGAAATAGTAAATAATGATAGAATGAAATCTCTATTGAACTTGCTTTGATTTATAGCAAAGATTTTCTTAACTCTTCATTTTAATTTTAATGGATGTTATTGATGAAATACATTGACTTTAATTGATGCATTTGCTAGATTCTTAGATGGCTCTCATATGTGTTTATTAATATTATATTTGTGCCAATATATAAGATATTTCAACTGATTTCAATATTGTCTTGAATCTAAGACCTCTTCTACCTCAAATTTTTGATTATTGTCTACTTCTATAGGAGGCAATAGCATTTGTCTTCTTTCTTATATATCCACTCTCTTGTATGATTTAAGTAGTAGTATATGGAATATATGATGGATCTTCATAGATTTTGGTAGGTATAATTGATATACAACTAAATTAATCTGTTTATAAATTAAAAATAATACAAGTCTATAATAATCTAGCTTGTCACAAGAATGAATAGTCTTAATATTACTACAAAATAACCATATTTTATTGTCCACGTGGAAATGAGGTTGTTTCTCACAATAAATATATACATTGGTCTTTTATTGTTTTTGAGCTTTTTTTAATTATGCCTTCATTGTTGCATGTAGCTTTAATAACCAATTTGCTAAATCTTTTGCTATAGGATTATCAGCTTTTAAAAAGTCAAAAATATCAAGTTATAAATAATAACCATAATTGGCAAAAAATGGAATTTATTGAGTAGAAGAATATATCAAATTATTATAAACAAACTCTGCCAATGGCAAAAAAGTTGTCCAATCATCTTGCTAATAATTGATGGTACACCTCAAATATTATTCCAAAATTCAATTTATATATTTTATTTGTCTATCAATATGAGGATAGAAAATTGAAGATAGTTTTATATCTATTTTAAATATTTTAAATAGATATAAAACTATTTTAATATTTTAAATAGATATATCTATTTTCAAAATCTTAATACAAATTACGTTCTTCTATATGATATAATATCCCTTAATAATCCATAATAGCGATAGATGTTATTAAGGAAGAATTTAGCTATTTTTTTGTTTGTGATAGATTTTGTACATGATACAAAATATGCCATTTTGATGAAACAATCTACAATTACAAATACAGAATTATATAAACTTCAACTTAGAAGATTTGTGATAAAATCCATAGAAATAAGAGATCAAGATTGTTTTAATATAGGTAATGATTAGAAAAGTTTATAAAGTCAATAACAAGGAATTTTTTATCTTAAAAAAATGTTATATGATTGTATAAACTCTTTAATAACCTTCTATATTAGAAGCCATCAAAAATCTTTTAATATTAATTCTAAAGTCTTATTATATCCAAAATATATTATTACAAGAAAGTCGCGAGAAGCTTTAAGAACATGTAGTCGAGCTTCACCTTCTCAAATATATTTGCACCTTTTGAAATAAAATAGATTATTCTTAAATTCAAACTTAGAAGTATCATAAGACTTAGATGAATTATTTTTAATATCATGAATAAAAGAGTCTGAAGACATACTTGACTAGACTTGCTTGAAAAAAGTTAAATCAATAGTCAATGTTGATTTCATTACTCAAAGATGAAATTGCTGCAGCTTCAAGAAAATTATTCTTTATTGATCAAAAGCTAAATTTCTTTCTTTTGATACAAGATAAGAACATCTTGAAATAAACATCAAATAGACCTTGTTATTTTTTTAGCCGATAAGTAATAATAAATTCAAATCTTAATAAAGACCTACTTCAATAAGCTTGATAACAATTTAATATTTGTATTGACATAAAGTACTTAAGATTTTTGTGATCTACATACACAATGACTAAATTAAAAGCACCTTTTAGATAATAACACCATTCTTAAAAAGAATCCATAATTATAAAAAATTCTTTATTATAGATTTTATAATTGATCTTTATCATTGAAAATTTTTTAGAAAGAAAATCTATTAGGTGAAGTTTGTCATTTGCTCCCATTTGTGACAATATCATATCTAAAGTAAAATTTGATATATCTATTTTTATAAAAAAAATACCTTAAAAAAATTGATGTAATACAAAATTGGTGCAAAAGTAAAAAATTATCTTCAAAGCTTCAAACAATATTTTTTATTCTACTTGATTTTATCCTAATAAGTTAAATATATAAGTGGAGCTACAACTTAAAAAAATTCTTGATAAAAATTTGATATTAATTGGAAAATCTCAAATAATATTATACATTTTTTATTATTTATGAAATCTTCTAGTCCATGATTGTTTGGACTTTTTTAGGATCCATCTTGAAACCATCATTTGACATGATGTATCCTAAGAAGTCAACTTATGTACAGTAAAATATATACTTTTTTATCTTGACATATAATGTTGTATCTCTAAATTTTTGTAATACATGACAAACATGTAATTCATGCTCTTCTGCTTTTTTAGAATATATTAAAATATTATATAAATAAGAGATAACAAAATTATTTAGGAACTCACAAAAAATATCAGTTGATCAAGAAGTTCAGATATTAAAAATAAAAGATATCTATTCTTGATGGTAATCTTGTAGAGCCCTTCATAATCTACATACATCCATAGTAATTTATCTTTTTTCTTCACAAGTAAGATAGGAGCTCTTGCTAGAAATTTTGAATAGCATATGAAATTCTTGACCAAGTTTTCATCAATATATTTTTTGAATTCAGCCAACTTATATTATGATAAATTATAGATTGATCCAAATGAAGGCTAAGTTCTTTCTTTGAGATTGATTAAACAATCATATGGACAATGTTCTAAGAGAATATCTATATTTTTTTTTAAAAAAATATCTTGATAATCTTGGTATTGGTTTGGAATATCACTTAAAGTCTTTTTACCATTAAATATAAGTATAGCATAAATAATAAAAGGTGATTCTTTTTTTTGTTATATTCATAAAAGCTTTTATACCTACAAGTATGGATTTTATTATACTAGACTTATGGTTTTTTATTTGATTAATAAGATTCTTATTAATACATTGAGAAAAGTCAAGTCTATAAAAAATCTAGTCTATTTGAGGATTATACTTTTCTAGCCATGATAAACCTAAATTAATTAGATTAGAAGAAAATTTAATTATATTAAAGATTATGTAACTATTATAACCATTTATTGTTATATTTATAGGAAAGATTTTATAAATAACATCTTTAGAAGATAATGGACGACCATTTATGACTTCTACATATACAAATTTAGTTTTTGTATTAAAAGTATTCTATGACTTTTAACAAATTCATGTAAAAAATACACTGAGGCTTCTAAATCTTATAAGATAAAGGTTTTGTGATTTTTAGATTTTAAGCACATATCTATTATACAATAAGAAGAGGATTTTCAAAAGAGAATAGAACCTTAGCTAAGAGTTGTATAAGATTCTAGCTCCATAGTCTCTATTATAGCTAGACAAATTCATTTTCGAATATATTGTCTTTTCTAACAGCCATACTCTTCATTTTGTAGTAATGTCACTTCTTTGGATAATATTGAGCAGTGTGCTTAGGTTCTCCATAATATAAGTATAATTGTTCTTCACAACAATGAGTCTTTTCTTGCTCAATAAGAGGTTTAAAACATATCACATCAATTTGTATATCTTTTATTTTTGAATGTATGTATTGAAAAGACATTGATATTGCCATTGTATTATAATAGTGTTGAGGCTTTTTTATACGACTCTCACATTGAAGCTCAAAAAGCTGATTGTCACACTTCATAGTAAAGTTAACTGCTTGACTCAATGTCTAAGGATTAGATATATTGAACATCAATTTTTTCTTATTTCATACTGTAATTTATAGAAAAATTGGTTGATGAATGCAATATCATCCCACTTGATATCATCCATTAGTTGTTAAAATTGTGAAACATATAAAGTCACTGATCAATTATTTCATTGTAAGATATGAATCTTGATGGTTAAAATATGAATTGTATCATATTATATATATATATATATATATATATATATAGATTAAAATTCTACTAAAAATATCTCCAAATTATCCAATAATAGATCATATTATTCAAAAAAGATCAAAACTATGATAAAATAAAATCTAAAATTAGAATTTTAATAAACTTGACTTGTGATCTTTGAATTGGATAACTTTGAGGTTGAAATTTAATAACCAATTGTACTTAATTGATAAATCCTCAAAACTTAGATCTTTTACCATCAAATTTTTTAAGCAAATTAATTTTTGGTTCTTTGATGCTCAAATGGTATTCTATTGTAGGTGAAGTAATATGGCTTAGTATAAACATTGAATCAGCTTCAATCATCTATATATCTTCACTTCTTCCTAATTTTGTTGCTCTTTGTGGTGATACATTGAGTTGATGCATTGTAAGCATTAACTCTCTTATTTGTTCTTATATTTGTGCCATTGTGCTCTTTATTTTAGTAAGCTCTGTCATGATAATACAATAGAAAGGAAAATATTTATTTTTAATATAGAATAAAATATACAAAAAAAAAATTCTAAAAACAATATCAATTTAGAAGTGGGTAATCCACAACTTCTAATATGCTTATGTCTTATCCAGAAAAAAAGATAATCCATTCTCAATCAAAAAAAGACAAAGCTCTAATATTATATGTGCATTCTTGTCAATCTATCTAGGACACGAATTAAAAGAAGATGCATAAATTAGTGAAATCTATGTCAAAGAAAAATTATAAAATAAAAATAAGAAAGTATACGTATTCAAGAAGAAATTAGAATGACTATTGCCAAAGACTAACAAATATAAAGACTTTTAAATTAGACTAGAAGTAAGAAAGGAGTTGACAAGAATGAAGAAGGCTTCACTCTTGTCTCTATATATACTATCTACCTAAAAGCTATTTGACGACATTCTACAATTTGGACTTAAAAATTTTTGTAATTGACGGTGGTATAATATTTTATGTATATAAATTAATTTTTAATTTTTTAGAGAAAATTTAGAATTTTTATAAATATTCTAATAAAAAACTATATAAGAGGATATTAAATTTCATCTTGATTCTTTTTCTTTTTTTTTAATATTTTTTTATCTTTTTTATTTTTTTATTTATAGAATATTTTTTTATGATGGCAATAGAATATTGTATCATAAAAAAGTTTACTAGAAAAAATTGGCAATTCTAGAAAAAAAAATTAATTAATCCAATCACTATCTTAAAAAAACCAAGCTCCAATATTATACTATATTAGACTCGATAAACTATTAGAGAGATATTACTCAAGTAGAACAAGATTCCAAAAGTTTAAAGAATTGAAATAGAAGAATTTTACTTTATATCACAAGCAAAAAACTATGATAAGGTACAAGAATAAGATCAAAAGATCCAAATTGAGTCATAAGAATTTTGTTATCAAGACTGAGGATTCTCTCAGCCTTGATCCTTATATATAAGATTAATTTCTACATCAATTTTAATAATAATTGATTTTTAATACTATTAATATCAATATTTAACTACCATTCAAAAAAATTTAATATACCAATTGATAGATCTCAAAAATATAAATAAAATAAAAATAATAATTTTTAAAAAATCAAATTCAATTGTTCTATCATGAATACTCTCATAGCTTAGACCTTCTAATTAAGTAAAAATTCTATATTTTTTAAAAAATCTATAAAATTAAAAAATAAAAATAAAAATTTTAAAAATAAAAAAATTCAAAATCCAAACCTTAAGAATAAAATAAATGACATAGGAGAAAGAAGGTATTATAAAGACCAAGTTGAAAATCAATTGTTGTCAAAAGATGATGTTTGTCTTTAAAACACTTCTTAGAATAATAGTTAGAAACAGGCAAAAAAGCGTGGGTGCTGAACCGGCAAGCCAGGGCAAAAATGACCTTTGCAAGCCAAGCTACAAAGAGTAAAATAACCAAGCCTAGAACCAAAAGAAGGAGCTTAAAGTTAGACAAAAAATAGAAGACAAAAAGTTCCAAAACCATTAAATCCTCCCTTGCAGGCTTGGGAGGTTGACTCAAACAAGAAAAAAAAGAAGATCTAAGAGGAGGCCACAGCTAGAAAAAGAAGTAAGAGAGACATTTGTATTTGATAAAAGGCCAAGAAAAGAAAAGGAGAGACAAAAGAGAAGACCCCTAAAGAGAAAAAGAAGCCTCCTAGTCCAAGGCTAAGCCTAGGGTCAAATTTCCATCCAAGTCAATCTTAGAATATAAAAATTTTCCTACTAATTCATCAAGAGTCGTCATCACAAGACGGTTATCTGAATGCAACTACAACAATCCACAATTGACTCCCAATTCATTCAATTCGGGAAGGATTATCAGAGGTTAATTTAATTTATCTTACCACCATTTGTATCTTGGAGAATTGATCTTTATATACCTCTTCAAAAGGCTCAATTTAAGCTAGAACTCCATCTTGGCCCAAAATAATTCACTCATTAATCGCCACAAAATTCAAAATTTGATAAAAAATTATCAAATTGGTCCTTGGTTCTAAAAGTGATTGCTAAGAAATTTTAAATTAAAAAATAATATCATAGGCATAATCAAAATAATAATATTAATCTATTATAATTTTTTGATAATTTTTTTTATAATTTTTGCATTTCAATATGATAATTATAATTACCAAATGCTTGAAGAAATTTAGTTTGACTAGTAATTAAATTCCGAAATTAATGAAAATTTTACTATTAAATCTAGGGCATTTGATTCATCTTATGTGATTTTTTTTAAGATTTTTTAAAGTACAAGTCATTTTCATGATTTTTGTAAGTAATTTAAAGATAAAAAGTAGAATTATGATCTCTAAATTCTTTCAAATTATAACCACTATTGAACAAATAGCTTTGGAATTGGATTCCAAACATCTTAATTAGTTTAAAAAGAATTTTTGAAATTTTTTTGGAATCTTTTTGGAATTCTGATGGATTTTCTAAGATCTTGTATTATTTCAATAATTTGAAGGAATTTTTAAAAAATTCAGATAAAAGCCAAATAATTGAGGAAAAATCACCTATTGGATAGAAATGATGGATTGGACCAAAGCTAATATGATTGATAGTTTTAATAAGAGAGAATATTAATCTTTTTATTATAATTAAATAAAACTAATTAAAAATTTTAAAAATAGATATCAAAAAAGTAATTTGTGGATCTTAGATTGTGCCCTTTGTATTTAAAATACTATAATATTTTTAAAATAGAATTCTCCTTTTTATACTAAGAATTTTGAATTGCCTATCAATTAATTTTTAAAAAGAACAGAAAAGTTGATAATTTTTAGAAATTACCAAGATTCATCGTACTTCTAATTTTTAATTCACAAAGACTTTTAAAAATCGTTTAAGCTAGTGTTATTGAATCTAGCTCCCTAATTGTCATTTTATCTAGACTTCAGAAGATTTACTAAATTAGCTAACTAAAATTCTAATTTTTTTTCCAATTTCTTGATAACTTTTGTTCTTATCTAAATTTCTTCTTACAATAGTAAAAATACCTATTAGATCTATATAATCCTTTTTAATAAAGATTTTGATCCCTAATAGCTACTAATTAGTCTAGATTGATTCTAACTAAGGTTAATTGGCTAGTTTTTTTGAAAAAAATAAATAAATTGAACAGTTTTAAGGACTCACACTATTGAACATTAAAATTTGTACCATTAGCAATTATATATATCAATTTAGAATATTAAATTTAAGCCTAGTATCAACCATATATTTTAATATATTACCAAATTACTAATTAGACTAAGGTATTGCCAACCATATTTGTCATATTTCTAATAGAATTAGAAAATTCTTATTCATATTTATCAATAAGAATTTTCTAATGTAGTTGTTATATTTCTAATAGTAAATATATTTAATTTAAATAAAATATTAAATAAAAATGATAGTATTTCAAGTTAAATCACAAAAATATGACTTATAATTGGCAAGAAATAAACTCTCATCAACTAAAAATTACATCATTACTACATAATATAATACCAGTGATGCAATTAAAATTGAATAGTAAAAATGACACTATTAAAAAATTAAGATTATAGATGAAAACAAACAAAAGAAACAAAGAAACATTTGACATAAAAAGAGGCCTTAAGAAGATAATCAAGATGCAAAAAAAATTCTTTATAATAGAATAGAATACCTTTGAATAAAAAATAGAACATTCTAATATCCCTCCAAATTGCTTTTACACAAGCCTATGAATCATTAAGCAAATAGAGACTGAAAAAACATCTACCAATAAAGCAAAGCTAGATATTAACTATCTAATGAAATAGAATTAGGCTCTATATTTTTTTGTAATAAAGACTCGTGTTATAAGTAAAATTTTAAGATGAAAAAATAATCTTCTTCTTCTTTTCTTTTCTTTTTTTTTTTCTTTTTCCTATAATGGATATTATTAAAATTAAAATTTATATTATTTAATATATAAAGAATTAATTATTTCTTAAAAATAATTTAACTATAATATTACTTAATATTTTTACAATTGCTTTGCAATATCTACTTTTTGCAAGAATATAAGTTATGTGATATCAATGTAAGGGATTTTAGACACTTTTAATTGAAGGATGTAAAACATTATATAATAGAAGTTAGATTTAGATATATTCATATAAAAGAAAGTATTAGCAAAAGAAGTATATGTATTTTATTAAATATTAAATTTTTTTATTACATCTTTATTTAATAATAAGCTTCCATTAGTGATATTTAAAAATATATTTGTTAATAAAATATGAATAATAAATATTCATATAAAAAATAAAATTTATAAAAAAATTTAATTAGAAGAAAAATTCCACTCTCTTTTATTAGAAAATATAGGATAGATTTTAGAAAGAGGTTTAAATATAATAATATATAAATAAATAAATAAATTATCATAAGAAGAATATTATTTATATAAAATACTAAATATAGAATAAACCAAAGAATATCTAGACTTATAAGAATATTTTTTAATAAACATAATTTATTATTTTTAGAATATTAAAAAGTATTAGAGATTTTGATTTTAGCTTGATTAGATAGATTCTATAATATTTCACAAGTCTTTTATCAATTATTTATTTTAGAACATTGCACCAAAGAAAATATATCTTTATTTGATTACCTCTGATCTAACTTTTTTATTTAAATAACAAGCTTAATTAGTCCTCTTATTGGATATAAAATAAAAAGTCAATATCCTAAATAAAATTATATCAAACACTCTATACAAGATATAGAAGAAAAAATTAGAGATGTAATATTTAAAATTAGAAGATACGAATAAAAGAAACCTACACCACATTATATGCCAATCTTTATAGTTTATTGTATTAAAATTGATTTAAAATATTATTTTAGAAATCCTCTCTAATTATAAGATTTGTAAAGCAAAGAATTAACAAGTAAGAGCTAGAGTCAAATCAATTTCAATATAGAACTCTTGCTCAAAAAAGTAATTTTAGGTTGCAAAAGAAAAGAATCACAAATAAGAATTGAAGAGCTTCAAAACAAAGATAAAAAACTTAAGTAAAAAAGAAATTAGTTTTATCCAAATAAGGTTGGATTTTTTTAATTTTTATTTTTTTACATTATAAAAATATTGGACCTTCTAAACTAAATTTCATATTTTTTATTCCAATACTCAATCACTATATAAAAGAATTAGAAAAAAGAATAAATCACTCCTTTAAAGAATGTCTTTGCTTACTAAAATCTTTGAGGCAATTAAAACATTAGCAAAAGATAAAGTACTATGTTGTAAGGGCATTGGTATTAAATTCTTTGAAATCTTTTGATACAATATTAAACATAACTATCTATAATTTATTTAGGATTTAAAAAAATAAAAAATAAAAAATAAAAAAAATATACCTCTAATCTATAATATATGGTCTTATTGTCTTTATCTTTAAAAAATATTAGATAATTATTTCCACTTATAATTTCTTATACAACAAATAAGATTTTTTTTTAAGATCTATTATATAAAAATTCAATCAATCTTTTTTTGAATTTATAGATTGAAACCAATTGTTTTATCTTCCATTGCAAAATATTCTATATAATTTATCATAAGCTCACAAATATATACACTAGACTCATTTCACAAAGAAAAATCTTATTTTATTCAAATAATACTTTATAAAGACTTATAATTGTATTAAAATTGAATTTATGTTTAAATCTATAAAGATTTTTGGTATTGATTTTTAATTAATTATAATGACTAAAATGCTTTTTTATAATATAGAAGTAAAATTTATTATCAATGGATATACTTTTAAAAAAATTACTATCTAATAAGAGATATGTCAAAGATATTAAATGGTTCCACATTTATCTCTTCTTATTATAAAATTCTAAACTTCAATTTTATAATCAACTCATCATATTCAATCATCAATGAACTATTTTTTTATAAAATTAAAAAAAATAAAATAATTATTAACCAATATATAGACAATTGGATAATAAATTTTGAAGGCACTAAAACAAATATTGATGCAACCATATATTTTGTGGATTCATTCAACTTATCCTTAGGATTTAACATTAATTAGCAAAAATAACATCCTTATTGTATTCTTGCAAAAATCAATTATTAAAAATCAATAAATTTTAATAGAAGTTGGTCAAAAATAATAAAATATATTTTCTTCTTAGCACTTACTCTGACTTAGGCCTCAATTTCTAAATATTGGATAATTCAATCAGATTTTTTATTTTTTATTTTTTTAAAATATTAGTATTTTTTTAAACTTAACTTAGTTAAAAAATTCTTTATAGTAAACTATATCATCCCAATATCTATTATATATTTTACTATGGTATAGAACAAATTCTTATATATTATAAAATTGCTTTAAAATTTCCATCAAACCAAAAAAGAGACCAATATGAGAGCTAAAGTTTTAGGAAAGATCACAAGTCAATGAATGATTGATAGTAGATTGCAATATACCTTAAAGTATATATAAAGTAAGAAAAAAAATCTTAATTTTAAATAAGATGTAATATTAAATATATTAAATACTATATAAAGGTCATTAGAATTTATATATATATATATATATATATATATATATAATAGTGTAAGATAATTAAATAACAAAGAATTTATTTTTGTAGAAAAATTCTTTCATTGTCTTTAAGTTTGTAGATAAATTAGATATGTTTTCAAAGACTACTTGTAGAGCAATAATTATTTTTTAGATAAATATATATATATATATATATATATATATATATATAGTTATACATACACATATAGTAATATAATTATATTCTTATATGGAATTATTTTTTAAAATTTTTATATGAAATAAAAATTTATATAATATAAAATTGAAGCCAAAAAATAATTATTATATAGCTTATATGACATTAAATTTTTTTTAAAGAGTGTCTAGAAACAAAGTGATAGAATATGATTTTAATGTTTTGTGCCTTCTTTGTATTTGTATAATATCAATAGTAATTCTACATAGATTGTGGAACTATCCATTAGAAAAACAAATATGATATCACAATACAACTATTTCCTACTTCTTTAGTTCACAAAGACTACATAATATATTATGGTCAACTTTAAATCTCTACTAAGTAGTATTTAGTGAAATAAGAAATAATATAATAGATAAAATTAAATTATAGCATCTCATAGTTGAAACATGTTTCTAAATAATACGAAAGCAAAGAAACAATATAGCTCTCAGACAAGAAGTATAAACAAATTTTAAATTTTAAAAATTAATATGGTATGGATTGATATATTATAAAATAATCTATTGAAAAAAAAATATATATATATATATATGAATCTTAATTTAGAATTAGTTCGAAACTTGGAATTAATTCTAAACTTGGAACTATAGATTTAGTAAAGAATACAACATGAAACTACATTCCACCTCTAAATATACAAATATCTTATTCAAAGATAAAACCATAGCATAAGTCTTATATAATAGAATAAATTCCTTATTAATCAACTAAAGAGTACATCTCTTAGAAGGTCTCTATACATAGGAAAGAAGTAAAGAGGCCAAAACTTTAAATTCTTTGATTGGCTAAAATTTTAAAAATTCACTTAGTTAGTTTTTTTAAAAAATTAGCTCAAATGTCATAAAAAGGAAAGATTAGATAATATATATATATATATATATATATTCCCTCTAAATAGTTTTTATAAAATTTTGAATTTTGGTGCCTCTTCTCTTCTATTTATGATAATTCTAAAAATCAAGACTTCCGAAAAAAAAGACTTTCTCCACCAATTGCACAACTTTTGTAAGACTTTTGTACCATTCCTTTTAAAAGTGGGATAGTAGGTTTCAAGAAGAAAATCCTTGACCTAATATGAGAATTGGGTGATGGCAGCCGAGGACAGTGGCGAGCAGTCATCTGATGTCCTGGAGGTGCTTTGTGGGCAATGAACCAGGGCATGTCATGTTGTGTGTCAGGAAGCGTGGTCCACAGCAGAGCGCGACTAGATCGTCCATCACCTGGACACACACATTCACACACTCTTTCGCTCACTTGCAGAGCTAGATCTGCGCAGAAGTGCAGAAATCTAGCTTACATGGCACGATGGGGTGATCAGGAGCCATGAGAAGTGATGACCAGCCATGTGCGGGTCTTCATCGACAATGGTGCGTGGATCAGACAGGAATCTGGACAATGAGGCAGTGGGTTGACTAGATGAAGATCGCGCGCGCGTTGAGTGTCAGTGCATGAGCCAGGGATTCGTCGTGCGGCAGGGTTTGCAGGTCATGTGCACGCCCATGAAGCAGCAGGAAAACGCAGCGGTATGGTTGGAACTTGCCCCCCCAGTTTGGTTTTTTTCGGATCTGCGACTTGTTTCATTTAAGGGGAGGTTCGGATTTAGATGGCGCTTAGCGCCAGATCCGTGACAGAGGTACCGTAGGAGTCGCTGGTACCAAAAGCTCGCCTGCCGAGGAGAACTAGTAAATCGCGAAGATCACCGTTGGAATGGAACCATGAAATAAATGAAAGCACTGGAGAGAGTAATATACGGGTTGCAAGAATGTGTTTTTTTTTATTTTTATTTTTATTTTTAAAAGCAGCGAGATGGCGATGACGGAACCAATGCAATGGTGCTTTCATTCCATCATGGCTGTGTATAAGACTGGCAGGCGTCCGTCTCGTCGTGGCTACCGCGGACCCCAGGAGTCGCTGAGGCGAGCGTTTCAAACCAAGGGATGTACTACGCCTGCAGATGCCAAAAGGCATCCTTTGTAATTGATCGCAATGATCGAGTGAATGGTGAGCGTTCACGCAACCGACGCAAACAAGTCAAGGTTCAGGATCAGGACCAGCGAATAGGGAAGGAGCGACGTGTCCGCTACGACCATCCTCTACTTTATCTTCTGGTCTAGGACGGCGTCCTTGAAGTTCAGCACCGCTTTCTCAATTGCGTGCTCGCAAGGTTGGCCACCCGAAGCCAGAAACCCATCTCATTGCTCATTGGTGCTTCTTGCCTTGGGACAGTCACGTGGAGGAGATTGGCTTGAACTGCTCGAAGCTTGTCTTGCTAGTCGTCGTTTTCCATCGCCACTTTCAGAGAGCTGGGGACGGGCAGAAGCATACGGAAGCCGGAGAGCCTAATAATTCACGGCCTGTGACCAACGGCTGGTGCGTATGATGCTCACAGTAAAAGCGACGCAGGAAGATGGTGGGGTCTCTCACTAGCAAGATAATCCAGCTGGTTTTCCCATAAATTTCATTCTTTTGCATCGTTTCTTTTTAAGTCTGCCCAGCACGTTGGCCGGCAGTGTCACTCATGCCTCATCATCCAGCTCATGAATGCATCGAACTGGCCATTCTGGCCATGGCTGTGCGTGCGTCTCTGGCCCCCACTGCTCGCAGCTTCCTTGCAAAGCCACATCAGTAAAGCTCACCAGCTCCTGATTCTGGCCGCTCATCTACCTTTCCACGCCATCACCAACATGCTGCCACTCATGCTATTTGCTCAGCAGGGTGCTGATCTTTTCAACCTTGCCGCTTCCGAAGAGTCCCATGACAGCATCTCGGATGTGGTGATGCAATTTTCCTGCTTCCAATCGAAGCGTGATGGTTTCATTTCGTGCTGGGAATCACACCCAGAGTTCTCTGAGAAAATGGTGTTGTGAGGGTTGAATGAGTTGAATGGGAACGAAGAAAATCAAAGAAGGTTTGTCTATGAATGATTCAGTGTTGTTGTCTGCGTTGCTTGTTTAGAGCTCATTTTGGTAGAAGATTGATTTCTCTTTAAGTACGAGTGAAATTTGGTGAAGTGTTTTAGAAGGCAGTGGTGGAGGTTTGCTTTGTGTTGATTGTGTTGAAGAGGATTTGTATCAAGTAGAAATAGTTCATTGATTGATTGATTGCGTGAACTACCACTAACAGTAAAAGGTGGCACCAAAGCTCCAAAAGAAATTTTTTTGAATAAATCTTCCAGAAATTCAAGGTAAATAATATGCATTTTAAATTTCAATTTTTTTGAGTAACTTGAAATCAAAACAAACGGACAGACAAATTGTTGAAACCAAGTTCGAATTTTACGTTTCTTTGTTGAAAAGTTCAGAAATATAATTATGATTTTAATTTTATAAACAATCAACAAAATATGATAAAAATGAATCATTGTAATCTCATTGCATTAGTCTTTTCCAAGTCTATCCATGTACATACATATACACACACACACACACACATATATATATACACACACACAGAAACTAAAAATATATTTTTTTTAAAGAAAAGAAACCTTAATATACATCTACAACATTGTAAACCATCAATTAAGAATCAAAGCACAACTTCAATTTCCATAGAAACAAGTCAAAAAACCAAAACAAAACACAGTAATTATGTAGAATGGAGTAGCCATTACAGCAACATGAACGAACAAAACAGAGTTCCAGTTTTAATTGCAACAAACAAACAAACGAACAAACTCCATAAGAACCCTTGACAAGCTTCCTGAGGAGGGTGCGCCAGTCAACGAGAGTTGACTGTCTCGACGCCGGAGCCGCTCACATTGCGGCACACGGCGGCCGCAAGCTTCGAGGCGTCAACCCTGCAGCAGATCAGACACCGCCCACGCCACTGCCACCATCCCGCCAAGGCTATGGATCTCTTGCTCCCTCTGTGTTGGTATGCTGCCCACGATTCCCTTTCTGCTGCCATTAATTCTCTGAAATGGGCGTATTCGCAGTGAACTACGCATTCAACGTGACCGTTTTCGTTCCCTCGTTTTTGTCTGTTTGCCAGACAAAAAAAAGGGTTCTTCCAGAACCCGCACATGACAGGTTTTTAAGTCGCAGGAGAGAGCAGCACAGCTCCAGTCGGAAAAACCCACCATCGGACCACGGGAAACGTCCAGTGGACCACTTGGGTCGCCTCGATCCTTGCGTGACTGGTCTCACGGCGTAGTGAAAATATTCGATCAGAGGTAGTTGCAGGCATCTTGATCGGTGAATTCACACTATCCCCCGGGGGTTAGGGATAGTGCACTGGTTCGACGTCGACTCAGCTTCCTTGGCCCGTGCTTTTTTGGTAATCTTTACGTGGTGCCTCCGAAGTTGCTTAGTATTTCCAACCCGGTTACATCTATGGCTTTGGACTCTTCTCATCGAGGTCTTTGGTGTTCAATGTTCCTTTCACATTCTTTTGCAAATTTTTCTCAAATTCTAGTTTTTTTTAAGGGTGTGAAAGTTAATCTGACAGGGATTTATACTGTCCAGCCAGCCCATGATGAACTTAAGGTATAGTACATTTCCAAAGAGCTGGCGAGACTTCTCGGTATCTCCACCTGCCCTTCTCAGGTCTTGAGTGCTACTTGGGGTGCGGATCAACTCCAGAATAAATCTTCATTGCAAAAACTAAACTCCTAAAAAATAAAAAATAAAAAAAATAATAATTAGAAAGACGGCATTAACAGGTATACCTGATTACACGTGAATAAATTTGATCAGTTTGAATGAGAGAGCACAGCTAAACACACTGTACAAAACAGAGCTGTTTTTGGAACATGTACAGGTTGATTAAGAGTACAAGGTAGTATTTGATGGTGTGTTGGTATAGAAGAGACTTTGCGACGTAGACAAAGAGGATCTGGATTCGGGCATGCTAACCAGGCCCGAGAGAATTTGTTCGACACGACCGGGTAAGCGGGATTGACGTGTGCAGACGTCGCCGGGTGGGCTGTCCATCTCCGTAGTTGGAGATCCAAATTTGTCACAGAATGTTGGTTGTCAACCTGCACAGATGGAAGGCGAGTAGAAGGGGTTCCTCATGCCTGCAAACCAGGAATAGGAAACTTAACACTGACGCATGACCCGCGTTGATTGAAAGGCGAACAGATTAGGAAGAAACCAGCCGGTAATACCACACAGGTCTCTGTCATTCTCCAGCTCTCCGGGTGGACTGGCATTGCCCAGAAACCCATCCGGCGTCGAATCATGCCTCCTGGGGCCGTGCCATGCCTCATCTTGACTTCACATCCGAATCATGATGGTACATAACGGACCGACGAAGTAGACAATTTTGTAGCCAGCGCTTTCGAGGGAGTAAATTAAAAATAATACCTTCGGAGTACATGTCAGCTTTCTTCCTTGCGTGGGTAAAAAGGTCACAAGGTTAAGTAATTTCTGTTCAAGTTCCCGTTTAAGTAGTTGTTGTGCCCCTAGTGGTATCATATATACCCATCCCATCTAGCTTCATTGGCTTGGTTGGCACTGGCGAGTGTCAAGGAACTGAGAGTGTTGGGTGCTTGCTGTGTCCTTGCTTGCAGTGAGTGGAGACGAACTAGTCGCCAGTGCACTGGGCATGTAATGATGTGCTCGAGGAATTCGGCCATGTGAGGGATACAACCAGGTGCAGGGGAGAACAACAGAGGGACGTCGCTAGATCAGTTGTGGAGTTGCTGGGATTACTGGAATTGTATTGGCATCTTTGGGGAGAGCTGGAGAGACGATGTCGATGACGGCGACGGGGTTGAACAGCTTCGGAGGACAGAATGTGATGCTCATGAGGAACGACATGGGAATCTCGAACTCGCTGGTGGCCATGTTCACGTCGTGCAATCCTCACGCAGGCTTCCGAGGTAGTGCTTTCTTCCTCCCAACCTAGAGCTTGAAATTCAAATTTTGCAAGGTTAGTGATCGATGCAGTGGATTGTTTGACAGCCACGACACAATCGAGTGATCAATTGACTTGTAAGACTAGGCCTGATGCCTGAGGAAGTCAGTTAGTGTTGCTGAATGGTATTTGCAGGTGAATAGGAATTCAATGTGCTTTGGTATCTGACTGTGCGAGAGTGGTCGAAATTGTTGCCTCCCTCAATTCGATCATCTGAAGGATTGGCAGATGTCCTCATTGAATGATTGTTGCTGTTTCTTGTAGTTTCTAGATCGGGAGGAGGTCTGGAAGAGGAAGTTATATGGCGCGGGCAGAAGCGGCCCCACCATCCCATATTCGACAACGGGCCTGTGGAGGAGCCTGAGGAAGGTGACGATTGTTGCTACGACGGCGCCCACCCAATGGAGAAGAAGCGGCGCCTCTCGGTCGAGCAGGTGCGGTCCCTAGAGCGCAACTTCGAGATGGAGAACAAGCTCGAGCCCGACAGGAAAATGCAGCTGGCCAAGGAGCTTGGCCTGCAACCCCGCCAAGTCGGGGTGTGGTTCCAGAACAGACGTGCGCGCTGGAAAACGAAACAGCTAGAGCGCGACTTCGAACTGCTTAACTCTGGGTACAGCAAACTGAGGCGGGACTTTGAGAACGCGCTCCAGGAGAAAGTTGTCCTAAAGGCCGAGGTGAGCACCCATCATTGGATTCAATTTCACTTTAGAAGTGTGCTCAGTAATCGATCACCATGCTGTGGCAACCCTCGCCTTGCGATCGAGTTCCTCATGGTCTTAACTCAAATTCTCTTCGCTTTCAGCTCGTGCGTCTCTCAGCCAAGGCAAGCCCCAAAGTTTCCCAATCCGTAGACTTTTCCCAGAGCGAGAGGGACTCGCATTGCAAACCAACGGCAGATGACCCAGCGAAATCAGATAAGCTGAAGGAATCGAAGCCTGTGACTCCCAAGGATAACCAAAGCACTAGATCCTCTCCCACCACAGTCGTATGCTCTACCACTAAGTTTGTGACAGAGAAAACCTCAACAAGCTCTGGCAGCAACTCCAGCGATCTGCTCGACGCGGACAGCCCCCGCACTACGGACAGCAACCCCGGCGAGGAGCAGCTGGCTAATTACTGCGGCCAGTTCCTCAAAGAGAGCTTTGTGGAACACCTTACAGTTGAGGAGGCTGTGAATACTTCGCAGCAAGTTTTTTCGGTGAAGCTTGAAGTTGGTTGCCATGGCTTCCAAGTAGACGCGAGTAGTGGCTATTTTTTGCCGCCCATGGCTGAGCAAAGTGTGCTCCCTTGGTGGGATTGGCCGTAACCGGAGCATTCAAATTGTACCTTTGCGGCATTTTTTTCCCTAGATCTTGGTTAGTTTGATTTTTTGGTTCTCTCTCTCTGGCCCTATGTGAGGATCAGGCTGGTTATGTTCAATCGATTCTCGTCGCCGAATACCTCGAGGATCACGCATCAGTAGCGTCTTGCTGTAAGCTCATGTCTAGTGTGCTCCACCGACTTATGTGATACATTTAGTTCAGATAGAGTTGGTAGAGCTTCGAAGGTAGTGCAGAGAAGCAATGATTTTTTTAGGAATGATAAGCTGAGGTCTTGCTCATCCATCTCATTTTTTAGCACTTTGTAAAGGCGAGAGCAAAGTGACTTCGGCATTAGAGCTTGGTAGAGGGCGGGCCCTCCAGTGGTTAGGTGCTGCAGATTCCTTAGCCATAATGATTTTAAGCAAAAAGATCTGGTGTTTCTTGCCTACCTAGCTAGAGTTGGGTATTGGTACTGTTGGATGTTATATACGTGAGTTCTAGGAAAGAATTTCGTACTTGAAAAAGAACAGAATCAAGCTGCCTTTCTTGCTGCCTGTTCACTTGATATACCTCAAAATAAAGAAGTGACATTAAAAATATAACACCGCCGTCTCACCCTTCAGCCCTTGAGCGTGTACACCCTGCTTCTTCTTTCTCTGTTCATTTAGGTTTTCTGCGGTGTATAGAGTGTCAATCGATTATCGGATTGGTTGACAATCACAAGATTGTGTATAATGTTCGGAAGCATTCAAAAAACCATCAGCCGAAAATGTAGCCTTTAAATTGTAGCCAAATCTCTCCTTTCACCGCAAGTATAAACCTACTTGATAAGACAACCCAAAAAGCTGATTAAAAGCGCAAAAAGGTACAACTCAGCCAACGAACAATCACTGCACAAGCAGTGTCCTTATTGACAAAGCAGACACACGTGGCTATTAGATGCAACTGAAATGAATCCAAGTGACCGGCCACGAACCACAGCTGATTCAGAGAGAGAGAGCAAGAAGCGCGAGCAGTGGCCCGTGCAGGCGGCGTCAGGACAAGGAGAGAAGCTCACAAAGGGAAGTGGGGGGTGGTCATGGAGCTTGTGATCAGAACCAGTAGACCCGAACCTACTCGCACAAGATCCACGAGAGGAGTGGGCGCTGCTGACCGCAGCGCCCCGCAAGCCTGCAGGTGGGCGTCTCCACGGTTTGTCGACGCATCGCGCAGCATCCGGCGGGGCACATCCCGATACGGAAAGGCGCTTTCCCAGCCTAGAAAATGGGCTAAACTTGGCCGCGTTCGAGGGGAAAGACATGGTTCTGGTGACGATGCGTCGGGTGCAGATTCGATTTGCCGAGCATAAGTCGACACAGATGCATGGTTGGGACGCTCACGCTGCGCCTCCAGTGCTTTGCGAATCTGCTTCATGCGCAAGAGAAAAAAAATATGCACCGACAGCAATGAACGGCACGTTGTTTGCGATGCCCTCGAAACCAGCACCCTATACATTCATATTCTCAAGCAGACATGGAGATGTACATATATAGATATGAATATACTATATAGGTGTGCGTGAATCATTGGATGATGGATACAGAACACAGGTAAGAAATTGACAATAAATTGCTTGCTCATATTCTTACTTGTCCACAATTACACGGCTTAAAGTGTGTCGTTTAGCATCTTTATGGGTTTGAGTAAGATTGTTGCGTGATTTGTAAATGTGAAGTAGTGGATTAGAAGCAATTCTTGTTTGTTTTTTTAAGCCCAAAACCAGCCATGCTCCTGGCCCCACTTCCCCCTTGCACTCATTAAGATCTGAATAAGCCTAGGGGGCTAGCATCAATAGAGAAGGATTGTGGATGAAATTAGTGCAAGCAACCTCTTATTTTTTAATACACTAGAACTGGGTGTGAAAAAAACACACCTAGTTCTAGTGTATATATATATATATATATAGATATGTTTTTTGTTTTTGTTTTTAAGTATAAGTAGATTTAGGTATTAACTTATCTTAACTAGACATACTACACCAAGATATTGCACCAAGACATACAATCAATGTGTATGAAAGATATACTTTAGAATTTGAGGGATTTAATAATAGACATCTTATGGAGCTTTAGTCATATAAAAAACAAATGAAATACTAATAATAAAGTATAAAACATTGATCACCACTTAGCAAATGAGTTTAAAAAAATTAAGTGGAATAAAGAGAGAAAAGCATGAATTTATATAAGTATGACAACAAATTTTATTCCAAATTTACTATACTAAGGAGCTTTTAAATTTGACATTTTAAATTAGTGATGGATGGATCTCCTTCATACAATTATTAAATTAAGAAATTAATCCTTGTATAATATATGAGCTTCTAGTATCTATAAAAATAATAATACATCCATGGATATACTTCTATTTTTTACATTGTAAGTATACATTATACAAAATTACACACATTAATTTTAAAAAAAATCATTGAGAGAGATGACAAGAAAGAACTAATAGAACCAAATGAAGCAATATTTAAATATTAAATTTTTTATAAAAATAAATCTCTTAATACTTTGTTCTACTAAAATAAAGCTAATATAGTTAGTTTTATGGTCATTAATTTTTTTATTTATAAATAAAGTTTTAATAAAAGACTATAAGATTTTAATTTTAAAACTATAGAGGAATCAATATTAGAAGAATTAAATTATTTCTACTAAGAAAATAACTTTAGAATTATAAAATATAAAAATTGATATGTGCATGGTTTTTTTCTTTATAACTCTATCTAATGTGGTGGTATAAAGATTGCAAATAGAAACAAGAAGAAGAAATAATTAAGATAAATAACTAAAAAGTTAATATGTGAAGTCAAGAAAAAATCATTTTTAAATCTTCTAATAACTACAAAAGTAATTATATAAAAATAGATAAAAATATAGAATTATTGTGATATTTTATATATGTGGTATAAAGAATAATTAAATAAAAATATAATAAAAAAAGAAATGATATATATATATATAACTTTATAGATATTAGTGTTTGAATATATTATTGCATAGTTGATTGATTTGAATGATATTGACAATATAATATGATAGTATTCAAAAATATATATATATATATATATATATATATATATAATATAACTTTTATAACTATCAAGATAAATTATAATGCAAATACAAAGACTTATTGTAATCTCTTGGCTAATTGCTTGTTAATCTATGTATTATAAGATGAGTTACAACAAAGCAACTTTAAACATGTTATCAACAACAATGCTAACAAACATGTTAAAGACTTTTCTTAGCCCATCATAAATTCCTTACTTTGGCCAAGCATTATTTATTTATTTTTGCTCATAGACTATATTAATAAGATAAATCAATTTAATATATTAATTTAAAATATTGTCATATAAATTAGATTGAATAGGACATCATATATTTATATCATCTTTATTAGTAGAAAAGATATGGCCAGCTATATATGGACCTTTGTCCACATTTGTAATTTCTATGCTAAAAGACATGTTTCAAAAGTCATTGTTATAGACAGAGACCTTGGCTTGACCAAAGCAATTGCTATTATTTTTTAAAGAGCAAGCACTTGATGTCTTTATGGCATATTAAAAAGAATATATTTGCTAATTGTAAAAAGTTTTGTGGATTTAAATATAGATGGTCAGAGTTATTAAAAGCATGGACAAGTATTTATTCAGTCAATTTTGTGGCAGAGTTTAACATGGTATTGAAAGAACTTTAATTTGACTTTATTGATGTGATAAAATGCTTATAATATCTTGAAGAAACATGATTATCTTAGAAGGAGAAATTTGTAATAATATGGATAAGTAATTGCTTATATATTAATAATATGCCAATGTTATATATAAAAATAATTCATATTTCACTAAAGAGATATCTACAAATATTAATAGGGGACTTATATATTATAAAATAATGGATGGCGCATGCTATTATCAACCAAGTTGTTGAATTTTGGATGGCAGTCATTGTCATGTTGTAGTTTGGCTACCATGTGAAAAAAATTGTACATATATATTTAATATATAATTTACTACATAACTAATTAAGAGCCATATGAGTGGATTTTATTAGTTATAAAATGTGGTTAGATTATCAATTTAGGAGGGATCTATTAAAAAGACTATTATTGAGGTTTATACAACTTTATTTTCTTATTGGTAGTGACTTTTGAAGTTGATTTTATACTGATAATAACTTTTATATATCTTAAGTCACCTTTGTTAGACATTGGTGATCCTTAAGATCTTATTTACTTCTTTTATTTGGTATTTAGAACACATATTATGTAAATCTTGTAAGAAAAAGGATTAGAAAGAGGTTTTTAGTGTGAAAGGGGGTAGTTAGGCCATCCATGTGGATGAATGGAGATGGATGATAGAAGTTTCTATTCCTATTGGCCAAAAACCATGCCCAATGGGCTTCAAGGAGGCTGCCTGAGAGCTTATTAGGGATTAGGGTTTGTTTTTTGAAAGAAGTCAAACATCATAGGCTAGGATCAGCAAGTTTGGGTTTTTGGATATGGCTTTGGTACAAAATTTGTGTAATTTGGACTTTTTATGAAGGAGATATAGATGCTCAAAGTTAAGGTATCAAAATTATACTTACTGTCACTCTTTTGGATATAACTCACGCATATAGAAAGCAATAGAAAATTGATGATTGGGATTGAAAAGAGCACTTTCTTAGCTATACTTTTTATATATAGCTTGATGAAATCTAAGCTAGGATGAAGGAGATATTAGAAGTTGAAGTCAGTTCTTACAAGCTAAGGGTAGTAAGTGACCCTACTCAACTAGTGGTTATATTTTGAGCTATATCTTAAGTAATTTGATAGATTTTTGGCTCAAAATTTTCAAGAGTATATATATATATATATATCACAAGACTATGTGCAAAAAGTTTGTGGCATTAGAATTTTGGATTTGTGAGATATGAGGAAAATAGTGCTCGGGTGTCTTTGAGCTAGGGTTTTAAGCACCTGTTAGGATTTTTAAGATATTGGATGATTGGAAGCAAATTTATGGTTGATTCTTTCTTGTGATGAAACTTAAGTGAATTATCTATACTTTAAAGAAAATTTTGAAGAAATAAAATGATTGAATTAAGAGTTATTGAATTCTAAAGTTTAAGAAGAAATAAATCCTTGCGAGTGAATAAGGTTTTGAAAGGTTTTGTGGCAATTTGAACCTTTTTGTATAAACCTACTTAAATATAAAAGATTGTATCAATAAAAATTATCTTTTATAATATCTTTATATTATTTTTCTTTTTTATTAAGAACAAATCACTTATTAGATTCTTGCCAATAAGTTTCAAGTAATTTCTCTACATCCAGGTACCTAGTGTATTCCTAGATAGAAAATCATGCCATACAACATTGTAAGCAAGAAAATATGCATTCCATATATTTGTTATATAAATAGCCATTGTATATCATAGCACATTGAGTGATATCAAGTACCACATCAAAAAAAAATAACAAATATATAAAACATATCATAAATACATTATTACAAAATATGTATAAGATTTCACTACTACAACTAATCAAGCTATCTTTCACTCTATAAAAGAAGAATCCAAGAGTATAAGGTATTAAAAGAAATCAAAATTTTACTAAGTGGTAATCTACTACATATAAGCAAAATCTTCACATAAGATCTTTTTTCTCTTAAACACACTTATAAGACTTGACTTGGCAAAAATGCCAAGTCAAAGAAGCCTTCTTTCCTAAATCCCATTCAAACCTTATTCAAATCAACATCATTAGGTCTAACCAGATGAATAAGACTTCCTAAACTAAATAAAATCTTTTTAATTACATCCATCTGATATAGTGTGGCATTGACACCGTGCCATATGACATTTGTCATATAAATAGTCATTATATATCATATCATATTGAGTGCTAGCAAACACCACATCAAAAAAAAATAAAAAATATACAAAATATTTAATAAACACATTATTATACGCCCTCCCTCTTAAGTCGTAATAACAACCTCGTCAAATAGCTAGGTACACTAAATACATATAGTTCAGGTCAAATATTGTTGTGAAGTCCTTCTAACATCTGTGTATACTCCAATCAAAAATTGTAGTACTCTTCTATGGTAAATTAACTTAGAAAGTTGCAACCTTGAGATGATAGCCTAAGTATAATGTAAACTCCATCATTAATTGCCTTCAACGATGTTGTGTGGTATAACTTTTAATTTGAAAATACATTGGATACCTAGTTTTAGAAAATTTACTTGTAACTTATTAGCAAGACTCTAATAATTAATTTTTCCTTAATAAGAAGGATAAATAATATAATAATATTATAAAAAAAATATTATACTTATAAAAATCTCTTACATTAAAATAGATTTATACATAAAATTTTTCTATGGCATATAAAAAATCCTTAATATCTTTTTTTTTATAAAATCACAACTAATCAATTGTTGATAAATTAGATTTTTAATAACTTCTAAAAAAATCTATAATCTCTTTTCAAATCCTCATCTTTATATTAAATTTTAATATATCTCCATATGTCTATTTTTTTACCTCTATAAAGTCTTATCTTCTAAAAAGCTCCTTTAATTTTTACAAAATACTCAAATTACAATAAAATCATTTAATATCTCATTCATCCACAAAGGATTGATTTCTTCTTGAACTTTAAAATCCAATAACTCTTGATCCAACTATTCAATTTTTATCAAATTTCTTCAAAGTGTAGATTATATCTTTAAGCTTTATCACAAGAAAATTCAATTGTAGATTCACTTATGATGGTCTGATATCATATTAATCCTAGTAGGTTCTTAAAATTATAGTTTATAAACACCCAAGTACTATTTTCTTCATATCTCAAAAATCCAAAATTTTAATACTATAAATCATTAGTATAAAGTTTTGTAACATAAAAATATATACTCTTAAAATTTTTGAGCCAAAAATTTATCAAATTACTTAAGATATAACTGAAAAATATAGCCATTAATTATGTAGGTTACTTATTGCCTTTAGATTGCAAGCATTGACTTTAACTCTCAATATCTAGAATTTATGAAGTCATGTATATAAAATTTAGTAAAAAATATACTCTCTTCAATCCTGATTATTGATTCTTTATTGCTTTCTATACACATAAGTTATATCCCAAAGAGCGATAGTAATTACAAATTCAACATCTTAACTTTGAGCACCTATATTTCTTTTATTAAATCTCTAAATTATTCAATTTTTATACCAAACCATAACCAAAAATCTAAACTTGTTGATTCTAATCTTTGATGTTCAAATTCCTTTAAAAAATAATCCTAATTCCTAATAAAGCCTTCGACAACCTCCTTGAAATCCATTGAACATGACTTTTGGCCAATAGGAATAGAGATTTCTAGCATCTAACTCCATTCATCTATATAGATGGTCTAATTATTCCTTTTTATACTAAAATCTCCTTTGTAATTCTTTTTTTTAATAAGATTTATATAATATGTGTTCTAAATATCAACTAAAAGAAATGAAATAAAATTTTAAGGATCACTAATGTCTAACAAAGATGATTTAAAATATATGAAAGTTATTATCAATATAAAATCAACCTCAAAAGTTATTATAAAAAAATTAAAAAAAAAGTTATATAAACTTCAATAATAATATTTTTAAATAGATTCTTTTTAAAGTAATAATTTAATTATATTTTATAACCAATAAAAATCCATTGATATGACTCTTATTTAGCTCCATAGTAAATTATACATTAAATATATATGTACAATATTTTCATATGGTAGCCAAATCACAATACAACAACAATTTTTGGTATTGAATCTCATGGCTATTTTTTCTCTAAGTTCTAACTCCACATACAAATTGGCATTTAATCGGCATAGAGTAGCAATATAGCCATCATACAATGTAACAGCTTCAATATATCATCCGCATTTGTTGCTAAAAGATTGTCAACAATGAGGCCAAATCCAATCTTTAATAGATAATGAAATTAGGGGTAGCATCAAACATGCCATGTGCCAATCAAGTTGACATTGATCATACAACAATATGGTGGTTGCCTTTGTCTTTTCACCACAAATAAAATAAAGAAGGCTTGGTAGTACAACCACCAACTTTGATTAAATGGTTTTTTCAATAGAAAGATAGTAAAGAGTACAATTTCTAGAATGCTCTTAATACTCTTGTCCGTTTGTATCTTCAAGCAACAAAATATTACTAAGCAACACATCCTTCACTCAAAGAATTCTATGGCTTACTTTGACATCAAGTGTTGTGGGTGCCTCATACTACAAATAGAAATAATCTTTTTTGAAAAATCTTCTTAATTGTGGTTGGTAGGCTCCGCTACAAATATAAGCATAGTACAAAGTATCACGATGTTGTATAATGGACAAATTCTCCATAGCTATGGGCATATCATGCTTGAAGAATTTTGCCTATTCATGCAAACACTGTACTCAAATATCTAGATCATTTAGATCTACCATTGGAGCTAATTTTTTATATATTGAACTTGATAATATAGGCTCCTTTCTATACAATAATTGATAGGGACTATAAGACGTCAAAGATGCTTATTTATTAAATTGATAGCCCATAGCAATCCATGGTAGTATCAAATTCCAATCATAGTGGTAGCTACAAAGTAAATTATACTTCCGTAGTCTACATTTAACCATCTGAATTATCCACTCAATCAAACCATCAGCCTCAAGGTGATCTCTAGAGATAGTAGAGTTATCTATCAAGACCTTAGTGCATAAGTCCTCAAATGCACTAAGAAATTTTTGCCCTTGATCAATTAATACCTCTACAGTGCTCCAAATTGTGCCAATATATAATAAGAAAATGCCATATTGGCCAATTTTGAAGAGTTTTGTATTAGAGCCATAAATTCAATCCACTTGCTAAAATAATCTATCACTACCAATACATATTTAGCACCACTTGGAATAATGACAAGTAGTCTAGTAAAATCTAAAGATCAATAATATTCCAATTCTATAATTAATAGGGATCTTAATTGGAAAAATAAGTGGTTGAAGCTTGACCTAATCTAGTCACAAACCTCACACCACCTAACATAAGTAGCAACTTGGTGATACATGTCATTCTACCAATATTGATTGCGTAACATAGAATATATTATATGCATTCCAAAATGACCTAGCTCTTCATGTGCTTGTCATACAAATAAAGCTCTTTAATCTAACATTGGTGCCATATACTAAATTATTATAATTCCTTATAATATATAAAAACTAGTTAAAATATATCATATGTTTAAAAATTATAATATATTTTAGAATAATTGGTAAAGTATTTAAAGGAGTTGATGTAAAAAACTTTATTTTGATTTTTATTTATTTATTTTGATTATGATTTTTAAATTATATAAGACCTAAATATTTAGTATGAAGCCTTGAGAGAGAATTGGGAGCCAAAGATGAAAAATTAAACTACTAAGAGGCTTATTTGGAAGGATGAATGAAGGCAAGGAGTGAAGATCTTCATTTCTATTGGTCAATGGTCATTCCCATTAGCCTTTGAGGAGGTTGTCTATAATAAAGATAAGGATTTTGGCATCTTTATGGAAGAATTTTGAAAATCAAAGATTAAGATCAAAAATATTATTTTTTGTACTACAATTTTGATGTAAAACTCAAGAGATTTGGAATTTTTATGAGAGTGGAGTAGGTGCTTGAAGATAAGGTGTACAAATCATACCTACTATCACTCTTTTGAAGATACAAGGAGTTATACAAGAGCTTTTAGAGATCAAAAGATGCAATTAGAGAGATAATTTCAAGATCTACATCTAATATAAAAAAATTATTATATTTGAAATTTTAAAAAAGAAGATATTAGAAGTCAAAGATAGCAGATTGAATTCTAAGGCAATAAGTAGACTATTTTGTTAATAGTGATGGTTTCTATCATATCTTGAGCTTTTGGACGAATTTTTGTCTAAAAATTTTCAAGAAGATGAATTATCATATTAAAAAGCTATAAATCAAAGATTCATAGTATTTAAATATTTAATTTGTGAGATACAAAGAATTTAATATGTATGTATTTTTCATAGATATAATAACCCTATAAAAAAGACTTTTATATAAATATAGAGGTTTTGTTATTTTGAAACTTGGTTGAGTAATTAGTGGCAGTCAGAAGCTGAGTGCTTTCTTGAGCCAAATTTTTTCTACTACAACAATGCCTATTATCATCTGGCTATATATGAAATAGCAATTTATTATTCTAATAGAATCATACTATTTAATGACTATTTCTATCTTGCTTCATAGCTAAGATGGATAAAAGAAATGTTCTTTGTTGAAATTTATGTGACTTTAAAAGATCTTTCCACACATCTCTAATAACTTGGACCTTATTGGTTTCTTCATCTGAGCCTTAATCAAACATCATAAAAGTAGAATTTGATATCAAAATAAAATAAGGAACTGCATACTATCCTAGAATTGCCTTTCTATCACAATTTCTCTGTCATTTGGCAATTAAATGTAATTGAAATGGCCTAAAAAAATTAAGATGTCAAAGCATTAAAGCTAAATCAAATCTTTGCTTTAACATGGCAAATACTTGTTGTTGCTTATAATTTTAAATCCACAACTGGTCTTTACTTGTAAGTATTGTGAGGAACTTGGCTATTTGGTTGAAATTCCTCACAAATTATCGATAATAATTTGCCAATTTGAAAAAAGTGCAAAGTCGTGGTACATTACTAGATATTGGAATCTTATACAAAGCATCCATCTTTGCTTGCTATACTCCTACACTTTCAAAGACATTCATATGTCTCAAATATAATAATCTATTATAAAAAAAATTACACTTGTTATGATACAAGCGCAATCTTTAATATTATAATCTTTCAAAAATAGCTTGTAAGTGCTTCACATGTTCTTACAGATGATTATATCATCAATGTAGCATGTTGCAAATGGCAAGCTTTCCAAAACTTGGTCCATCATCCATTGAAACTTTGAGGGTGTATTCTCTAATCCAAATAGAAGAAACTTCTATTGATAGAGTTGATTCTTTCTATCTTGATCAATTCTTCAAAATATTATTTTTACTATGTCATCTACTTATAGTAGAAGCTAGTGGTATCTTGACCTTAAGTCTAAGTTACTAAAAATTTGAAAAAATCCACTACATCAAACAATTCCTTTGGCATTGGCATTGGATAGCAATCTACTTTGGTCTTAAAATTGACCGAGTGATAATCCTTATACATCCTTTTTTCTATCCAATTATCAAAGATATCTTATTTAGAATATCAATAGCACAAGCATATTTGCCATTGGAAATTCAATAAGTCCTATATATAATAATTCCTTATATCAAACTCAAATACTAACTTTTTCTAAGCCACTCAGCCTATAAGGCGACTTGAAGATTGGATGATTATTCTCAAGCAAAATGTAGATGGGCTTGCTTCTATAATCTTTTAAATCTTAGAGCCTAAAGACAAAATATTTACAATATAAGCAAATAAAAATCTATACCTTTCATATTTTAGCACCTATAAGATGTGGCCTTAATTCCAATAACCAATCATCAAACTTTATAATTTTTTTTCCATTCAAAGAAATATCTCTAGATATTGACATAATCTATGATTAATAACTAGTGGATGGTGCAATTTATATGCCTCCAATAGCTCCGCTGAATCCAAATAAGAGGCTTTTCTTCTACAACTTATCTGAGAAACTCCAAATGATAAAAGATTGCTCAAAATCATTTGAAAAAATATTTCTTGAATATCTATTCTTTCAAAATCTTAAGCCAAATCAGCAAAAATTCCATGACTTATTAGTCAAGAATTCCATGACTCTCTTTCTTTCATCCACATTTGATTTTTCATGAATATTAATATTAGAATCCCACATCAAGTCAGGTCCTTCATTGTAGAATACAAAGATGTATGAATAAGTCATAAAGGTTGGAAACGCCTTGCGAGGTACTCCCACCTTATTGAAGAACGCAAAAGGATCATCATCTTTGGTGACCACCAAAGACATGTGCCGATCATCCAAAATATCATCAATCTTATATCTTGTAGGTATGACAACTTAAAAAAATGCTATAGTAAACACAAAAGATGGAGTCAAATTGGTCCAAAACCACCAAAATTGATGTATATAGGAATCTAATGTTGTAGCATCTACAAAGGTTAGAGGACCAAGATTTTGGCAAACATAATGTCTATCTATTACAACCTTTGGCCTTAAATCATCTAATAGAGATTCATTCTTAAAAATATAGCCTAATGGAATTGATTGATATATCAACCATTATTAAATGAGTTTCATCAGATTTTAGAAAAGATTAGAGTATAGGTCATCTAATCTTCAATTCATTCAAGCTTGTGAATGACCTTGGCATGGCCATCTAGCAATTAATAATCCACATGGCCCAACCTTCTCAAGTCTTCATCACTAATGAAGATAACATTATGAAGAAGGTGCCCAAAATATTTTTGAATACCTAAGGTAGGTAATTGCTTTGGATATAAAGCCAACAATCTCTGTAAGTGATGTTAAGTAGCACATCTAGAAACATATCCATTGTTGACATGAATATATCTTTTTATTATAAAACCAACCTTCAAAATTGGTGCTAAATTAATACTAATGCCTACAAATAATTCCACAAGAATAATACCTTTTGATGGTGGCTGCCAATGAATAATCTAGCCAAAATTTGATAAAGCTATTATAATTGGCAAAGTTCTAAGATTTAAAGAAGTCACAAGATCTTGGCACTATTGAACTAATTTCTCAGTGGTATTTCAAAGTAGAAATAGATTCTTGGCATGGTGTGGAAGAACTTTTAAAATAGGTATATCACTATGATCTATTAGACTACCAAAAAGTATAAAAGTATCTACTAACAGGATTGCTTTAGAAGAGAGATCCTCTAAAGAAGCATTACAACTAAAAAAAGTCTGTGCTGACATAGCTATGGTGGTTGCTACAAATGCTATAGAAATCATCTCCTTCCTACCATTTCCAAAAGACCAACCTAATCTAATCTATGCATAGATTAGATTAATTTAGCTATTCAAACCAAAACCAAATGAATAGAATACATGTTGACCAAGTAAAAGATCATAGTTGGTGGCATTAGTAACCACACACTTTAGAGACAAGTGCAAATAAAGAGGTTTAGAGCCAATATAAAAAATCAATTGTAATAGTTTTTAATATAACCAATAGCATATTCTATACCTCTAATTGATGTAATAATAATAAATGGATAAGCCTTTAGATCTATAACTATTAAATTGAATTCTTAAGTGAGATGCTTGCCAAGCATTAGAGATTGAGTCCTTATATCCATCATCACCTAAGATAGAGTAGGATCAGTAACATCACCTCCTATGCAGCCAACAACTGATACTTCATAGTCTTTGACCAATTTTACTATTCTAGATTTCATATAAAGATGCTCTTAAATCAATCTAGCTATAACATTTGCAAGACAAGCCTCTCCTCTAATTGTTGATACATCCACAAAAGAAAATATTTCTATTTGATACAAATTACTTGCATCAAAAGTTGCAATAGCTTCAATAGCCAATTTGACTTACAATTCAACCAAGTCTTTAATTTTTTTAGTACTAGAGATATCAACTATTGATTGGACAACTTCAAAAAAAGGCATAACTGCCTTGTCTTTACGAAGCTTATTTGCCAAGTAAAAAACCGCTGATGGCTAAAGATGTTGTGCCATCAAATAATCATCTAAAAAAATGGGCATCTTCAACACTTAATAAGTCAAAGTATGTGTTAGATCCTTAGAAGAACTAGCACTGATTAGTGAAGGAGATGGACTATAAACTAGAGCCTTGGATATAATATTTACCAAGCCAAAAGATAGTGGCAATTTGGTCTATGGCACCATTGTGACAACCCCACAAGCTCTGCAAGGACTCACTTTTAATAGATGCCATAGTTTGAGCAGATGTTTGGACCCGTTGTCATGTTGTAACATGTTTATATAGTGAAAAGTATGAATAAGGATAAATTCTACTTAATACTTAGTTATCTTGGTTTATTAGAAACTTAAGGTACTTAAGAAAAGATTTATAAAAGCCTCTTAGATTAATTCTTGCTATAATAGCTAAAAGATAAAAGTTAGTTATTAAAATTTTCTTCTAGATTGTAGAAATTGATTTGCAGCTTTTAAAAAAGCCATCAGTTAATAAAAATAGGATAAGAGAAATAAAAATTTAGTATGGTAGATACCAAGATTGAGTTGAAGATAGGATTAAGTTTAAAAATCCTTAAAATAAGTTCGATTTATATATTTTTTATATTATTAAAAAAATAAAAGAATTATTTAATTAAAAATCTAATTTTTAATTTTAATTTTAATTTTTTATTAAATAAAAATATAATGAATAAACTATGACTAGTTTTATAATATGTAATTGCTTAATTCTATATATTCTATTTATTTTGTATTATACATATATATATATATATATATATATATATATATATATTATATTTTATACCATAAATTATAAGCAACTCTTAATTGAGGCCATCTTATAATTTGGGTTGAAGGTTGAATTTTACCCTCACACCTTTGAAAGTAGGAGGAAGGAGGGAAGCAATTATACCTTCTTTGAAAGTAGAAATGATGTCCATTCTTCTCTGCTAGTATCTTTCCACTACTTGGAATTGGGCTTCATAGACTATAGTCCAATTCTCATAGATTTGGAAGGCCTTAAATTTTAGGTGTTAAAATAATAATTCAAAGATATATCAATCATTAAAATTAATAGTCCTTTGGCACTTCTCCTTCATCCATGTGCAAAAGCACAATTTTCTAATTGATTAAAAAAATATCCCTAACATGTCTTAAAAATCAATCTCTCATCAAATTTCTAATATTATCTTCTATCTCTTCTAATTTACTTGTATTCCAAGTTGAAGAATAGGTGATAATCTTTGATGTTAATATAGGTTTTTCTACAGATATGAACTCAACTATAGGCTTCTTTGGTGTCCTTCAAATTAAACAAGGGGATTGATAATACCCTCTCCAAGTTTTTCTCACAGACATAAGATTTATTCCAATAATTATTTACTTAATAGAAGCAGATAAAATAAGTTAATTTGATAATATCTTATAAAGAAGCTTCCTAGAAGCTTCATAGATACGGAATCACCTTTATATATGTTTATAAATGATTAGTAGGTTAAAAACTTGGTCAACAAGCTAGCCACGTGTTGTACATGTTGGTAGCTTGTGGAACAAGCTAGCCATGTGTTGCACATATTGGTAGCTTGTAAAACAAGCTAAATACGTGGTGCACATGTAGAAAACTTATCTTACAAGTTTGAGATGTATCTTATAAATTAGACACATGTATGAGATCCTATAGAATGCCACCACGTAGCTCTTAGATAGATAATATTTATAGAGACAAGAGTGAAGCCTTCTTCACTCTTGTCAACTCCTTTCTTATTTCTAGTCTAATTCAAGAGTCTCATATATTTTCTAGTCTTTGGCATTAGCCATTCCAATTTCTTCTTGAATATATATACTTCTTTATTTCCATCTTGTTAATTTCTTTTGACATAGTTCTTATTAACTTATGCATTTATTTTAGTTTGTGTCTTTGACAATTATTACCATAAACCAAAACAATGTAGAAATATATTATAAAAAGACTGTGAAGATTAAAAGCTACTTGCACCTGCTCTTGCAAAACCACCAAGTCTTGAATGCTTAGGCATTACTTCCAAATCACCACAAGTAAAATAAGCACCAATCACTTGGTGCATGTACAAGGGTCTCACCAATCATTAATCTAACCTCACTTCTATAATATCCTATTACAAATTAGTACAACCAATCAATAAGATATTTTCTAATAATAAATTGATTTACAATCCACTATAGAGGAAGATACTTTCACAAAATCTAAGAAATATCAATTGGATCTTCTTTCCCATACAATTATAAAAATACATATAAAAATGATTCACACAAAAATAGTGAATCAAACCAATTAGCACATACTTGCAATCAGTGATCTACTTGCTATTATATTGTGATTTGACTATAATATAAAAATATTATATATATATATAATTTATTATATAATTAAATAAGAACCATATCAATGGATTTTTATTGGTTACAAAATATAATTAATTTATTACTTTAAAAGAAGTTCATTTTAAAAAGCTATTATTAAAATTTGTATATTTTTTTTTTTTTTTTGATAATAACTTCTAAATTTGATTTTATATTGATAATAACTTTTATATATTTTGAATCACCTTTGTTAGACATTTGCAATCCTTAAAATCTTATTTTATTTTATTTATTTGATATTTAAAATACATATTATATAAGTCTTATTAAAGAAAAGAATCAAAAAAATTCTAATATAAAAAAGAATAGTTAGACCATCCATATGGATGAATTGAAATGGATGATAGAAATTTCTATTCCTATTGACCAAAAGTCATGTCTAATGGACTTCAAGGAGGTTGTTCAAGGCTTTATTAGAAACTAGAGTTTTTTTTAATGGAGTTTGAATATTAGAGGTTAGAATTACTAAGTTTAGATTTTTAACTATGGTTTTGGTATAAAAATTG
This sequence comes from Physcomitrellopsis africana, assembly GCA_036785485.1. NCBI lineage: Eukaryota > Viridiplantae > Streptophyta > Bryopsida > Funariales > Funariaceae > Physcomitrellopsis > Physcomitrellopsis africana. Next base: position 976,350 of record JAWRVF010000044.1, read on the forward strand.
AGTGATTTGGAATTTTTATGAAAGAGATATAGGAGCTCAAAGTTAAAGTATCTAAATTGTACCTACTATCACTCTTTTAGATATAACTTGCGTATACAAAAATCAATAACAAATTGGTATAAAGATGAGGTTTTAAAAAGAAATTATGGTTTTTCTTAAAAACTATTGAAAATCTAACTTATCAACAATTGATTAATTATGGTTTCATATAGAAAGGAGTGTTTAGAAATTTTTTACATATCAAAAAAATAATAATTATAAAAATCTATTAAATATAAGAAGTTTTTATTATTATAAATTTTTTTAATAATATTTTTATATTATCTCTCTTTTTATTGAAGAAAAATGTCTCATCAGAGTCTTATTAATAAATTACAAGTAAATTCTCTATAGCCAGGTACTCGATAAATTTTCAGATTAAAAATCATACCACACGACACTATTGGCCCATCCAATTAGTACTCGCTTGCGCTTGGAATCAATAGATCATGCAAAGTATAACCTTGTGATCACAAGCTACTCTTGTAAACTTCCTTAATATCCAAAAGTATTTTGCAATAAAAACTTAAAATGAAATAGAGATTTAGAATATTGATTAATATTATTAGTCCTAAAAATAGTCCAATTAGGAGACTCAAAGCACCTAGATCAGCCAAATTAATCTCATCACTAGATTCTTTGGATGATTCTATTCAAAATAAATCCAAAAATTCTCTAATTTAGATATGGCATGCTCTCATAATAGAATTTTAAAGATTGAAAATCTTTAATATTGCACTACCATAATTTTCTATGCTTGAGCGATGCCATGTAGTGACACAGCCATTAGGTGAAAGAGAGAGGAAATAACTATAATATATAGAAGCTCAAATAGAAAAATTTGAGCAAATTTATCTTAGAATTATAGAAAATAGAAAAAAATTAAAAGGCTAATGCTACCTTTTTATAAGAGAAGTTTCCACTTACTTTGTATGGCCATAAATAAGGCAAAATAAAGTATATTAGAAAAATAAATAATATAGGAATCATTAGGGAGAAATTAAAAATAAATTTAAAGAAATTTTATCTCAAAAATCTCAAAACAAATACTTGAAGAGGACCAGTTATGAGCCAGGATTAGAATCAAATCCCAAGGTACAAAACCGCGTACTTATGCCAAATCGAGTTCTTTGGCAAATCAAAAGGTAGGATTAAAGAGCAGACTAGAGGATCTTTCTTTGAGCATTAACTAGGAGTGATTTGAGTTTGTAACAACTTTATAAGGGCTTTGCAAAGTCAAGGTTGATTTCAGTGACTTTGATTTTTGTGAAATATATTGGGATTTATATTTTTGAGCATTTTGTAAGAATTGATTATAGATCTATAGATGAGATTTTGTACATTGGTGCACACAATTATTTTTGTAAGGTGTTGTAAATTTGATATTGATCTAATAGTTTGATCAAAGATTATTGAAGTTTATGTGGGTTGGGATCTTGGAAATTAGGAATTGAGGGTCATTTAGGTTTATTAACATTTCTAGCAATCTACCAATTGGATTGGAGTGAAATTTATATGTATGTATATAGAAGACTTAATTTTCTACATATATATAAAATTTGGAAGCAACTGAATGGTATAAGAAGGAGATATTGGCACTAGACAATTAGCATTAAGATTAGAGAAGGAGGCCAGTCGCCACTTGATTGAATTTTAAGGTTGAATTTCTTGCTGGTAACTTTGATCCTCTTCAAAAACTTCATGTGCTTGATTCCAACTTTGTTTTTAAGAGGTTTGTAAATTTTTAAGTAAGATCAATGGTTTAGTCAATAGATATTGAGATTCTAAACTGCCATAAGATTAAAATAAATTAGTTTAGGATTGATTTTAAGATTTGTTAGGATTAATTTAGGATTTGGCTATGATTTGGTTAGGATTTAGGTTAGGATTTGTTTTAGGAGTTGTTAGGATTTGATCAGGGTTGATTAGGATTTAGTTAGAATTTGTTTAAGATTTGTTAGGATTTGACCAGGGTTGATTAGAATTTAGTTAGGATTTAGTTTAGGATTTGGCTAGGATTTTATTAGGATTTAGATTAGAATTTATTTTAGAGATCCTTGGATTGACTAGAATTTGATCAGGATTGACTAGGATTTAATTAGGATTTTTTTTAAGAATTGTTAGGATTTGACCAGGATTGATTAGAGTTTAGTTAGGATTTAGTTAGGATTTGTTTTAAGATTTGTTAGGATTTGATCAGGATTGACTAGAATTTAGTTAGGATTTGTTTTAAGATTTGTTAGGATTTGACCAGGATTAACTAGAATTTAGTTAGGATTTAATTTAGGATTTGGATAGGAATTAGTTAGGATTTAAGTTAGAATTTGTTTTAGGGGTTGTTAAGGTTTGACTAGGATTGAGTAGGATTTAGCTAGGATTTGTTTTAGGATTTATTAGAGTTCGATCAAGGTTGATTAGAATTTAATTAGGATTTATTATAGGATTTGTTAAGATTTGATCAGGATTGATTAGGATTTAGATAGGATTTGTTTAAGGATTTGTTAGGATTTGATTGAGATTGATTAGGATATAGTTAGGATTTGACCAAGATTGACTAGGATATAGTTACGATTTGACTAGGATTGTCTACACTAGAAGATAAGAACGTCACTAGTAATAACCAAGGTGATATAAAAATATATTAAAATATGTTAAATTATATTACATCTTGTTCCAAACTTTTTTGATTTAATATAATTTAATACATTTTAACATATTTTTACGTCACTTTGATTATCACTAGTGATGCTCTTTTCTTCTAGGATTAGGATTTAGTTAGGATTTATTTTAGAATTTGTTAGGATTTGATCAAGGTTGATTAAAGTTTAATTAGGATTTTTTAAGATTTGACCAGGGTTGATTAGGATTTAATTAAGATTTATTAAGATTTGACTAGGATTGAATAGGATTTAGTTAGAATTTATTTTAAGATTTATTAGAAATTGATCAGGGTTGACTAGGATTTAATTAGGATTTATTTTAGGATTTATTAAGATTTGACCAAGATTGATTAGAATTTAGTTAGGATTTATTTTAAAATTTATTAAGATTTGACCAAGATTGATTAGAATTTAATTAAGATTTGTTTTAAGATTTGTTAGGATTTGGCTAGGATTGATAAAGATTTAATTAAGATTTGTTTTAAGATTTATTAGGATTTGATCAAGGTTGATTAGGATTTAATTAGGATTTGTTAAGATTTGATCAAAATTGATTAAAATTTAGTTAGGATTTATTTTAGGATTTGATAGGATTTGATCAGGATTGACTATGGTTTAGTTAAAATTTGATTAAGGATTGTTTAGAGATTGATTACAAAGGTTAGAACTAGTTATTGTTGTTTCTTTTTATCTTCTACAGTTAGGTGCTCGGAGCATTCTTGAGCAAGACTTCACGACATACAATAGCAATTTTAGATATCCTTCAAATTTTATACTACTATAATTAAATTTCAATAGATGGTCATCATTTTAAAAAAAGATTGTTGTAAATAAGGATTGCATAATAGATGAAATTTAGTAGATAAAATATAAATTTATCCAATTATAATGGATGAAACAATAATTGCCATAAGCTTGCCGTTGCTCCACTATTATAAGCCACTTTGAGTCACAACCTTATTGCTAGATTTTGCCATGTGTCGCTTTCTACCCTATCGCCCAATGCCACTACAAGTCGTTGCCGAGTTATTGCTCCAACAATGCTCCTACTTTAGCACCTTTCGCTCCTTTCATACTTCCATTAGCCTCCAAAATCATACTATAATTTGCAAAAAAATTGCAAAACCAAAATACAAAACTTTATAGACTTCTTAACAATAATGTACTTATAAATAGTATATAAATACTTATGTAAGTATGGCAATAGGTGATGTTATTAATCTTACATTGGTGCATTAATATTGGTATGTAAATAAAATTGAAGATTCATATGTTGCCACATTATATAATGACATCCTCGAAAAGCTTAAACAATTCTAAGAATATCTATGCATATTAGAAGAAAAATACTTCTTATGGTTGCATATATAACAAATAGTAGCATATATACAAGTAGTAGACATCAACATAAGAAAGATCCCAATACTTATTAATCTACAGTTAATAAAGCCAAAAAAACAACCAATGGAGGCAAAAAAGAAAGCCAAGTTATTGACAACGTATAAGCCATCTATGTTTAAACTTACAATAAAGAAAAAATAATATTATAGCAATTATAATAATATTAGCTATGACAAGTAAACATGCCATAGTAAAACAAATAAACCATATAAGCAAGGAATAGACTTGATATTATCAGGATAGAAAAAATTTGTCTCAAGAAAGCACAAGGCTTTTAGTTGTCACTAATTGCTCAATTAAACTTTAAAATAAAAAAAAATTCCAAATTTATATAAAAATTGTCTCTATAGGAACAATTCCATCAAATATATGAATCCTCAATAAACAAAAATATTCAAGTATATGATAAAATATTATAAATCTTATATATCCTTAATAAAGATTTTTTTTTAATTCCAATAGCTCATATTTTTTAATTGGGCTATTCAAATGGTTTCAAATTTTACATATAATACTAATATTTTTTTGAAAAATACCACACCAAATTTAAATTATAGATTTGATACAAATCTTGAAATATCACTAAAATCCTAACTGCAGCTTCAAACCCTTATTTATCAACACGTGCATGCAAAACTTTTCATATCTCACAAACTAAATGCTCAAATGCTACAAAAATTGGTATGTAGTTTTTTAACATAATAATTCATCTTTTTAAAAAAATTTAGACAAAAACTTATTTGGAAGCTCAAGATATGGTGGAAATCATTACTATTAACAAAATCGTCTATTTATTATCTTGGGATTGGATGTATTGTCTTCAACTTCTAATATCTCTTTTGTTTATATTCTAAATATAATAATTCTTCCATATAGGATATACATCTTGAAATCATCTTTTCAATTGCACCTCACAATTTCTAGAAACTCTTATGCAACTCCTTATATCTTCAAAAGAACAATAGTATATCTAAATTCCACATCTTAATTTCAAATGGCTATATCTCCTTCATTTCAATTCTAAATTCTCTAATTTTTGTGCATAAATTGTCGCTCAAAATCTAAACTATACAATTATTATTTTTTTTCAAATATCTTTTCTAAAGTTGTTCAAATCCTTAAAAATGGCTACAGATAGCTTATTGAAAGCCTATTGGATATGACCACCAATAGGGATGAAGTCTTCTATCCCTTGCCATCATCCTTTCATATCTTATTTTTATTCCTCCAAATGAACCTCTTAATATCTTAGATTTCAACCTTTAGACCTCAAATCTCCTCTTAAAGATTTATATTAAACATCTAGGTCTCATTTAATTTAAATGCCATAATCAAATTAGAAAAAACAAACCAAAATAAAATTTCTTACATCAATTTTTTTAAAATTAATTTATTAATTATTTTAATACATATTAGAATTTATAAACATATTACATATTTTGATTGGTTTTTATATACTATAAGCAATTACAATATGACAACATTGCCACATATGTAGATCACAAGTACTCAAGATATTTTAGAAGGCAAAAATTATAATTTTTATATCATAATTTTTTTACTCCTTATTATAAACCAAAGCTTTAAATAGACTTAGATATTAGTTTATACAAAATTGATTTATTACTTAGAATATATTTTTAAAAATTAAAATAATTTATTTTTTTATAGACAATTAAAAAAAAAACCAATGAGTTGTAGATGTGATATCAAGGATACAAGAATACAAAATAAGAGACTTGAACTAGCAAGAAGTTTCAAGAAAAAACCAACAAGGATTTAAAATATCTAGATGAATATATAAATAACACCAAGAAAGTGTCACAAACATACTTTAAGTCATCACATTCTAGAATCTTTCGTAGTCTTCTAAAATCTTCTATAGTTTTTTAGAATCTTCCATAATCTTTTAGAACCTTTTAAAACCTTCTTCAATCTTCTAAAATCTTTTATATTTTTTTAGAATCTTCTATAGTCTTTTATAATCTTTTAGAATTTTTTTTAGTCTTCTAGAACCTTCTAGAATCTTTTTTAATCTATTAGTTTTTTATTCTTATCAATCATCTAATTCTTTGTTCATGAAATCATTTTAGTTTTGTAATCTTTTTCTTGTCTCTTTACTAACTTGCTAACTTACATTCTTGATAACTTGGCAAGACTATCTAAGTAATCATATCAAAGCTTTGGTTTCTTAATAGAGAGTGGATTATCCCTCTTTTTGAAGATATTATTGTATTTTAGAGGATAGTATGATAAGAAGAGCATCCCTCCTTTAAACTGATATGCTTATTTATTGCAGTTTGATCTTTCTTTGGAGAGAGTGGATTATCTCTTTTTTAAGATATATCACTATATTTTAGAGGTTACAAATTATCTTCTTTTAAATTAATATTATTTAGAAATATTATTTTTTAGTATAAAAAATATTACATTAATGGTTGTTGATTTTTTTTTTTGACAATATGGAAGTAGATCAAATCATAAGAGGTGCATCCTCACAAACAGAGAATAGAGTGGTGACTTTTGCAAATCTTTGAGCTCTTTTAAATACTATATAAGAAGAAATGGCATCCCTTTGCAATCCAAAAAAAAAATCGCAAATGAAACAAGTATCCAAAGAAACTAAGTAAGAGATTCATAGCTTGTAACAAGAGATTATTTGATTGAGAGAAGCAGGCAATAGATAAGTTATGCACATAACCTCTTTAAAAGCTCCAAGGGTTATCATGAAGGAGTCAAAGATTAATATGTCTGATAAATTTGATGGAACAAGATCCAACTTTTAAGGTTTTGTGCAATAAATATGGTTTTATTTATAATTATATCCTTCTTGTTATTCAAATGGATTCACTCAAGTCGCTTTTATAAGCACCTTTTTATCAGAAACTACTTGATCATGGTTTGCTCTACTATCAAAAAAGAATTTTTTAATCTTATATAATATAGAGGCTTTTATGGAAAGATTTATTATTATATTTGGATATAGTGATTGAGAGAGGGTGGCAAAAAGAAAGATTCAAAATCTATGACAAAGACAATGTTCAGCTACGATTTATGCTATAGAATTTCAACAACTTACTTGTGATCTTGATTGAAACAATAAGGCTTTTATGACTTGATTTTGTTATGCTTAAAAAATGATGTGAAGAATTTATTGATCACAATGCCAAGAGCTGAAAGCTTAGAAGAATTCATGTCTCAAGCTATTATTTGTGACAATTGCTTATTTGAATTACAACAAGAGAGGCAATCAGTTTTCAATAATACTTATGAAGGTATGTCTATTACATCTTCAAGAATATTAGAGAAGCCATTAACATATCCTAAATCTATGCAAATTATTATAATTTAATTCAAGCCATTAATACCAATAGAAAAGATGAGATATCGGCAAGAGAATCTATGTCTATGTTATAGAAGATCTAAATACAAAGGCAACAAATTATCCAAACAAGTCTAGAGAATTCAAGTCTAGAGAATTCAAGTTACGAGATATAATATCTAAATTGGAAAGGTTGGAAAACAAAGACGTCCAACTATAGTAAGGACCTTGCGATTGGACACTTTCAAATCTAAAGTATCAAAAAAATATCTCTTCCTACCATTGAATCCAATGTCCTATTTTACACTTTTTATACATATAAAAATCTTAAGATATGAGATTTCTGCTAAAATCTTTTTAGATACTAGAGCCTCAACATGCTTTATAGATAAAAAATTTGTAATCAAATATAATTTAATACTTATAAAGAAGATCTATCCTACACTTGTTAAAATCATTGATGGACGAAATCTTGCATCATGAGATGTTATTGAAGAAATCCAACTATTGGAAGGAGATCAAGTATCAAACATTATCTTCAATATCATTTGATATTCAACAAATCCTATTGTCATTAGATTTTCTTGGTTTAAATTATATAATCTTAATATTGATTAAAATTTGTAAAAGATTTTTTTAAGATTCAAATATTAAAAGAAGAAATGAAGTGCTACTTCATTTCTTGGAATTAAAGTATTTACGCAAATAGCAAAGAAAGGGGCTGCATATGCATTGTATGATATTTCAGTGAAAGATTCAATTGGACAATTGAAATAAAATATTCCTAGTAAATATCATGACTTTAAAGATGTATTTGAAAAAGAAAAAATAGACATGTTATTAGAATATTGTTTTTATAATTGTTCAATTAAATTATAAGATGGAACTCAACTTTTATTTGGTCTAATTTATAATCTCTTAAAAATGGAGCTTACAGCTTTAAAAGAATATATTGATGAAAATCTATCCAAGAATTTCATTAGACATTCAAAATTGCCTACAGAAGCACCTATGTCATTTGTGAAGAAGAAAGATGGTCCAGTACGTATATGCATTGACTATCAAGGTCTGAATAAGGTAACTATTAAAAATCGCTAGCTATCCTTAGTTAATTTCAAGATTATTAGAATAATTAAGATAAGCAAAGATTTTTATAAAGATTGATTTAAGAGGCACCTATAATTTAATTAGGATCAAAGAAAGAGATCAATAGAAGACGACATATTATACAAAGTATGTATATTTTGAGTACAATATTATGCCTTTTGGACTTGTGAATGCACCTATAGTCTTTTAATATATAATGAATGATATCTTGAAAAAATACTTAGATGAATTTGTAGTCATCTACCTAGATGATATCTTAATCTTCTCTAAGAATGAATAAGAACATGAACATCATGTATATATGGTATTAGAAAAACTACAAAAAAGTGGATTATATGCCAAATTAAAAAAGTGCTCTTTTCATCAACTATTAGTTAAGTTTTTAGGATATATTGCTTCTAAAAATAAAATTTTTATAGATTCAAAGAAGATACAAATTATTATAGAGTGGAAACAGCTATCATCAATTAGAGATATATAATATTTTTTGAGATTTATAAATTTTTACAAAATCTTTATCAAGGATTATTTCAAGATTGCAGCTCTATTAGTACAATTTATAAGTAAAGAGAAATTTATTTAGAACAACAAGTCTGAAGAAGCATTCAAGAAGCTAAAAGAATCCTTTACTTCAACTCTTATACTTGTCTATGTATATCCAATAAAATTTTTTATTCTAAAAATAGATACTTTAGATTTTGCACTTAAATCTATATTCTTTCAAATTGGTCATGATGGTCAATTTCATTCCATAGCATTTTGCTTATAAAAAATTTTAGTTGCAGAAATCAATTACATGATCCATTGTAAAGAACTATTGGCAATTGTTGTTGCTTTTAAAGAATGGTGCCATTTGCTAGAAGGAATTCAACATAAGATTATAGTATACACTAATTATAAAAATTTGAAGTACTTTATAAGTGCCCAAGTTTTGAATTGCTATGAAGCACAATAGAATATGTTATTATCTCAATTTGATTTTATGATTATATATCATCCGAGAAAACTTCAAGAAAAATCAAATGCCTTTTTTGGGCAATCATATCTTGTGCCAAGAATAGGAGACATTATATTGGATTAGCAAAAATCAATTATATTAAAGCTATCTAAATATAATTGATTTGTAGCTAAAGATATCAACAATATCTACCTATACAGATATAGCTTTCAAGAAAGAAATCCATAGAGCAATGAAGACATATCCATTTATGGATAATATTCAGAGATGTTTAAAAAATGCATTAGTAGAAGAAAATAATAACTTCAAGTTCAAAGACAGATTGTTGTATTTCAAGGATTTCTTGTATGTTCTTCCAAGCCAAATAAGACTTCAAATTCTTTAAGTACAATATGACTTTCCAGCAACTAGACATTTTAGCTTCAATAAGACTTTAGAATTAATATAAAGAGATTATTGGTGGCTTCAAATGTAGAAATTGATAAAAAAATTCATCCAATCATGCAAAATTTGTTTCCGAGGAAAGGTCCCAAGACACCAACTATATGGACTTCTTCCACCACTTCCAATTCCTAAGGATCCATGGCAATTGTTATCCATGGACTTTATTACACACCTCCTAATTTTTAATGGAAAAGACTCAATTTTTGTATTGGCAGATTGTTTTATCAACATGGCATATTTCATTCCATACAACAAGATTATTTTTGGGGAGAAAATGGCCAAGTTTTTTATTGATAATATTTATTAAATACATGGTCTTCTAAATGACATCATTTTCAATCAAAGAACACAATTTGTATCAAATTTTTGAAGAAGACTATTTCAACTTTTGAAGATCAAGATCAACCTTTCATCACCTTATCATCTTTAAATCAATAGTCATATAGAACGGATGAATCAGATCTTAAAATAATGTCTTTGTTGTAGTATAAATTATTAATAAGATGATTGGATGGACTTCTTACTTTTGGCCAAATTTGTATATAATAACACCAAGTATTCTTTAATGAAACAAATTTCATCCTTTTTAAACTATAGACACCACTTTAGAACAAATCCATTCCAAATTGAAGATATGGAAAGTCTTATTACAAAAAATCAAGCTACCTATTTAAATGCCATTTATAAAAAATTAAAATTCCAATTGCAAAGGACTCAAGACTAATATAAAGACTATATAGATATTCATTACAAGAATCAATCAAAGTTCAAGATAGGAGATCGTGTCTAACTACTTTGGCAAAATATATAAATGAATCAACCATCACGGAAATTCGACTACCAAAGACATACACCATTTATAGTTCTACACCAAATAAATCCAATAAGTTTCCATCTTGAACTATCTAGTAGCCTACGCATTTATCTAGTCTCCTATGTTTTGCTTTTTAAAACCTATTATAAATCAAATATTATTAAAAGAGCTCTTCTACCACCAATTCTAGTTGAAATTAATCAAGAGCTTCAATACAAAATAGAAAAAATATTGAATTTACATATAAGATATAAATAATTGGAATATTTCATCCATTAGAAGGACTATGGAATTAACAAAAGAATATGAGAATCTTTAGATAACATTAAGAATGTACTTAAGAAAGTTTATAAATTCCATCAATAATATCCTAAAAAATCTAGATTCAATCGCCATTGAAGATTTTATAAACACTAACATCTCTTGGTTTCTAAAAGATAGAAGACTAATATAAAAAAAGATAAGCCCTGTCAAGACCTTCACTTGTATATAATCATTTTTTCCAAGATAGAATAGATCTTATTAGAAGCTTATTAATTACCATGTCAAATCTTTACATTTTGAAGGACTTGCAAGAAAAAGAGTCAAAAAACTTTTCTGCCACACAAACGGCTAGTAAACCATTGTAACTTTCACAATCTGCTAGATTTGAAGAACATAAGGAAGGCAAAAAAGGAATATTCTAATACCAAATAAGGCCATGTTTGGAGTCTTTGGAGGTATGGCCTCATCACAAAAATCTTGATTCAAATGCTCAAGCTTTGATAATACTCCTTGAAGTTGGAAGGATGACTCCAAATAGACTAGAAATTATGTTTGAAGGATGTTTTGAACGTTGCAATAAAGAGTAGATTCTTGGATGGGACATTGATACAACAGAACTTATATTTGGAGGCCATCAAGTCTCCTTTAAGGATCTTGTTGAATTGGTAAGCAACAAACAAAAGACGGAATATGGTGCTTTTCTACTCTGACAAATTTTAGATTTCTTGCGTATGTAATTTGATCATCAAATGACTTTGGCTCCTTGTAGAACTTGTTGTTAGAAAAGAAGGTGATATCATGGATATACTTCAAGTCACCACATTCTAGAACCTTCTGTAGTCTTTTAGAATCTTCTATAGTTTTTTAAAATCTTCTATAATCTTCTAAAAAATTTTAGAACCTTCTTCACTTTTTAAAATCTTCCATAATTTTTTACAATCTTCTATAGTCTTCTAAAATCTTTTATAGTCTTCTAGAAGCTTTTAGAACCTTCTTTAGTCTTCTAGAACTTGCTTCAATTTTCTAAAATCTACTTCAATCTTTTAAAATCTTCTAAGATATTTTTAAAAGGTTCAATAGGATATAGGCCTTATAGTATAAATAGGAGACAAGACTAAGATACACCTCAGTCTTACTAACATAAGTTTTAGAATAATCTAAAATGTTGCCTTATTTCTTAATATCAATCTAATTCTTTATTCTAGTCAATCATCTAATTCTTTATTCTTCTCAATCATCTAGTTCTTTATTCTTGAAATCATTTAATTTTTTCTTTGTAATCTTTTCTTTGTCTCTTTGTTAATCCACTAGCTTACATCTTTGACACAAAGGTGAGCTAGAACTCCAAGAGATGCATTGTCGAGATTGAAGAAGTCTTTAGCCTCAACTCCAATATATATCCCTATTTAGGAAGTTTCTTAAGTAGCTTCTATCAAATTAAGAATAATTAATATAATATATAATATATTTTTAATAAGTGACTTGATAAAAATTTATTATAATATATTATATTTTTTTAAGCCACTTAATAAAAATTTATTATAATTTATTAAAAAAATTCTTATAATTTATTAAAAATTTATTATAATTTATTATATATTATATATAATTATTCATTCTAATATAAATTTATAAAAAATAAATATAATATATAATATATTTTTATTAAAATTTAAAATCATATTTTATATAATCAAAATCATAAAAAAAATCAATTAATTTTTAATATCTTTTTAAACTATATGCTTTTATCCAACTATGTTTATATTTGTATTATAATATTTAAATTTTAAATTTCAAAATATTATATAAAAATAAATAAAATATTTGAAAATCTTAAATAAATTTTTAAAATAATATTTAAAATAAAGAATTTAGATAATATATAAATATATTATATAAATATCTATTTTTGATAAATTAACTAAATTTTCTTAGAAATTTTTTTATATAATATTTTTTGATTTTTTTATATTTTTTAGTCAATAAGACTAAATCCTATCTTTAAATTTGATAGCTATACTTAGATTTTTTGTTAATTTTAGATTTTTATATAAAACTAACTAATCAATAAATATTATAAATATATTAGCATAATAGAATTAATAAATCAAAAAAATTATATAACAAAGACAATTTTAAACATATTCATTGAGGTAACAACAATTTATAAGGAAAATTATAATCTTATGCATATTTTTAAATCACAAAAATATTTTCTATCTTTAATATCTATTTTAAAATTTTCTTATCTAACACCTCTTCAATCTTATTTTTTATTTTTTTATATTAAAAATAATATAAATATTTAATATTAAAGAATCTACAACAAATTTAGGTAATGATCTTATGTAGTATAAAACATATTCTTCTACTACATTCTATGGCTATATAATCTTTATAATCTAAGAACTTGTTTTGTAGTATAAATAAAAAGCATAAAGTTAAAAATTAAAAAACCAAATTACAAGAATATGATGATTTGTAAAGAATATCTTTTATATCTTTAACCACTAATTTGAAACATCTAGGTACATACTACCAATCTAACACAAGGATATTTAATATGGAAAAACTTCTACATGTTTTATTGTCCAAATTTAATTACTTTTAAATACTAGCATCTTATAACATGATGCAATAAATCTTTAATTTTGAATAATAATAATAATAATAATAATAATAATAAACTAACTAATTAACTAATTTTATTTAGGTTTTTTATTACCTTAGAATTTTATGTCCTATTTCTTTTACATATGCTAATATCTTATTGCTAAATATAAAGATTTAAAGTATCTTGAATCAAGATTAGAATACAAGAGAGGTTTTGACAAGACTAAGGGTGGATTCATTCTTCTCTCCATGTGTACTTGCTAATATAAAGGTCATGTGAAAAATTTCTAAAGACTACTAGTTTTAGAGGATGAGTTTATAAATTGTAGGATGATTTTATAGTGTCTAATCAAATCCAAGAAAATATATATAGAAGCTATTATGGCCACATGCCATATTAAAGAACACTAATAGATCCAATCAATGTTTAAGAAATTTCCACAATAGTTTATAAAGAAGATATTATCTTCCTAATACAATTCTACTTAATTCTATTTATGTTTAATTGTTATAGTTGTTTAAAGGTTTGTAACATTACCCTCTCTTGTAGAAACAAGTTCCAAAATGATTAATAAAATTTTAAGTAATTTCATAAATATTTGAAAGAAAAATTTAAAGTTAAAGACAACTATATAAAAATTAAAAATTAAAACTTGTGAGTTGATTTCTTTTTACTTTGTATCAATTTTTATATTGTCATTAATTGTTCCTTGGCATCATAAAATCAAGAAAGTACAACTTTTTATATTTAAATTTCTTTCCACCAAAACTTTTTAGATCTAAACATCATGCTAGTATTTGTCTAAGCTTTTTGGTATCATAGCACTCCTTAAAACAAATATACAACAATTATATATATTATAAAATTCTATTATATAAGCATGTATTTTTATATATTCAAAAACTCCTATACAGAAAAATTTGCTAATATGGATATTAAATTGCTATATATGGATATTATCATATGCAATATATGGATATGTATATATATCCATTTATTACATATGTTGCATTAGAATGTTAAAATTATAGCTGTTAAAAATCATTTGTATTTCATACATTCCATCACAAGAATTGAAAATTGAATTTATGATCAGAAGCTCTCAACTTTTACAATCACATTTTTAATCATTACTTTGCACGTGCAATAACATTATTGTATTGATATCATATCAAATATACAATGTGCTATATAAAAGTTTGAGTGGTTTTAATTCTCTGAGAGAGTAGTATGAAAGTTATTAACTGCTTTGAAGTCCATTTTCTCACATTCACTTCACATTTTGGTTCAAAACATAATCAAAGCACCATAAAGTTCGACAATTCACTTGAACAATAGCACTAATTGTCGACTTTGGATTCAAGAGCAATTTTACAAGTGCATACCAAAATGGATGATCCTTACAAGCTCCTTTGAAAAAAGCTCCAAAACTTTCATCTCATCTTTCTGATGCATCAGCACTACCCTAACATTCGAGACTAGGAAGCCGAATGGCTAACCTACAACCTTTGGTTTAAATTGTAGCCCCCTCATAAGATACACTTTACATTGAGTGACTCACCCACAAAGTTTCTTTGATGAATAAAAATAAACCGTTATGTACAACTCAATCTGCTGAACATGGTGGACCATGTTGGACGGGTAACATCTGCAACAACCACACTCTAAACATCACTGCCTTCGTCGAAATCAGATGGCAGAGTTCTGATTGAAGACCTCGTGTCGGTGTTCGAGTCGAACTCAAATGGCAGAGTTCCAATTGAAGACCTCGTGTCTGTGTACGAGTCGAACTCGAATGGCAGAGTTCCGATTGAAGATCTCGTATCTGAGTTCGAGTCGAACCCAAATGGCAAGGATTTGACTGAAGACCTTGTGTTTGTGTTCGAACCGAACTCAGATGGCATCTCTCTAATTGAATTTCGGGTGCTTTGTTGGTTCTGTTGAGAAAGGGTTTCATGTGCTACCCGAGATGTGTTCCTCCTAGTAGATCTTATATCAATATTATCAATCTGGACAATGAAGTTTCCACGTCATCAGTCGCCGACTTGTTGGATTTATAAGTTTGAAATGAACAAAATTGGATACCATATCTCGTTAAAATTAGACAGAAACCATCATGCTCATGGAAAGTGACTAGTTATCACTCACGTTAGAATCAGTCCCAAGCAACTCCGCCAGAAGCTGATCATTCAGAGCACCTCCCTCGTCCCCAAGTAACCTTTTCACCTTTGCACGCGCTCTACGAACACATCAAAAAAGACACGGATAATACGTATTTAGCTTCAGAAGTCTGAATTAGCCAGAAACAAGTGAACTACGTCTTGCAAAACTTGAAGTTGCCCGTTAACATTCAAGAATTCTGAAACTTGGATGTTAAGTACACCAAGGGAGCATAAAACATTGAATAGCCGATCTTGAGGTCTTTCAACATTGACAAGTAGACCTAAGTAGATGTACCTCAAAGTAAAATCGTTGTTAGGTTCAAGCTCATCAGCACTGTTCAAATCCGCTAGGGCACCACGAAGATCACCGAGTTTTCGCTTCACGTCACCTCTCACTCTGCACATGAATCGTCAAATAAGCTTGAGAATCCCATGTGTCTCATAATTAAATTTAAGGACAATTCATAGAACTTGTCGCTCTACATTCTTGCAACCAGTAACCCCTTAAAATCTCAAAAGAACCATGTAACCGTCCCATTTCAAATGTTACAATCCTGAAAGGAATACACCTGTTGCTACTTGTAAAGAAATTTTCTGCCTTATGACCGCAAATTGGTGACTATATGGTTCATCCCAAAAATAAAAACTTATATGGTTTAGTGTAGCATACCCAAGGATCCAACTGCTTTGCGGTTTTAGTTCATTAGCCCTGTTAAGATCGTTCAGTGCATCTCTATAGTTGCCCAGCTTCCTTTTCACGTTACCTCGAGATCTATTCCAGTAAGAACGAAAATTGTATTGTCAGCCCAGCGACAATTGGAGTACTCCAATAACCAAATTCGTATCATTCAAAAGCTGAGATAGAGCATTAGAGGTAGAGCACAGATAATGAAGACGAAAGCTAAATACCTGAGTAAGACATGGTTGTTTGGCTCGAGTTTATCAGCTTTGTTCAAATCTGAAAGGGCTCCCTTGAAATTTTTCAGCGCATATTTGATTTTCGCCAAAACTCTGAAAAAAAAAATGTCCAGTTTAGAATTCGGAAACACCATAATTTTGGGCATAACGACAAGAACCTAACGCTCATTAACAAGCCGTGTATTACTTTGATCAAAAACTCATGTTTGAAATTGAACCCGTACATGAGAGTATTCCCATCTTTGCGCCCAGCACGATCTGCAGTTTGCAGATCTTTCAAAGCGTCTTCATATTCCCCCAGCTCGTACAACAGTTCACCACGAGCTCTGCATAGATCCGATTCAAATCTTAGTAGACGTTGCACGAGCTACAACTTGCTGGCTACAACAAGATTACAGTCTTCGGCACAATGTTAAAATAAAAACCAGAAATGATAGGATACAGAAGTCTGAAGAACGGCAACCCATGTCAACTATCAAATTCAAATCGCTGCCACAAATAAATTGAACTAGTAATGATTAAAGACATAACTAAGTTTTGAGAAATTACCTCAAAGCAAAGGCGTCATCAGACCGCATTTCTAGAGCTTTATTCAAGTCTGCACGAGCAGCTGAGATATCCTTTTTATGGAACTTCACTTCACCTCTAATCCTGCAGTGACACGAACATCCACCTGTCAGATTCTCCTGCTCCAATTTCTCGAGACCGGTCAGAGGAGTTGCACAGATGCTGAGTATAAGCTGCTGCAGCAACAAAATTTACTTGGCGAAGTTTTCAGGCGTAAAATCAAGGAGTCCGAAGGACTTGGCCCTTAATCACGCTTTTAACATACCTATACAAGTGAGCACATGCTGAATCCAGCTCCATAGCTTTCTTCACATCAACGAGTGCTTGCTCTAGTTTACCAGCACGTAACTTAGTATCTGCTCGATACCTGTCGACATCACAAAAAAAAGTATAAAATTAAGCGTGAATTCAATAGGAAAGAAGTCGCAGATTTTTCTGGTTTTCATTAAAAATACCAATATTGAATTGAAGGTTAAAAAGTTTAAGATCAGAGATGGTCACAATAGCCGCTAATAATTTGAATAGGTCAAGGTAAACGATGTCTAAGATGCTTCCTGCTCAAAAAAATCTTTAAATTTCAATTGGTTTATCTAAGCACCTGAGGATATGGCTACTTGTGGGTTCCATTCGATGAGCCTTGTCAAGATCGATAAGTGCCCCTTCGTAATCACGAAGATTAAACCTCACAATGCCCCGAACACTGCGGGGCAACAATCATGATAATCAATAAACTACTACAGAAAAATATCAGAGAGAATTACCAGAGCTAGAAAAGAAGTAAACATTCTTTAAATGACATTTAGTAACGTAGTTATACAATGCAGGTCATTTGGTAAAATTCAAGTCAAGATGTGATCAAATCAGCAGCTCTTCCCCAAACGGTTGTACATACCGAAGCACATCCAGATCGTTAGGTTCGATTAGGTCTGCAGCGTCTAGATCCTTCAAGGCCCCAGTATAATCATGAAGGGAGCGCTTAACTCTCCCTCGAAGTCTGCAACATAAGAAATCAACAAACAAGTTTTTATAACTTACATAGCCCATCCCCTCCGGATTACACGTACTACCGTCTCCTTGCTAGTGGGTGAAATGAGCCACGATCAGAACTAAAAGCTGTTCAACCAAGGTAACACTGTTCACTTTCCGCAGTCGACGGCCTAGATAGATTCCATGACTAGATCGAAACTTTTTTGAGGAGCCCCGACAAATAGCCAGGTCCCAGTTAGGTGCAAACGAAGTTAGGAAAGAGTGCATGAGACCAAGTACGACACGTAACTCCAAGAACTGCAAACTTTCGGTGACTACACATTGCTAAGGGGGCAATATCATTGAGCAATGGGGTCCCACTTCTAGTTGGCTGATGTGACATCGCATCACAATCTCCAAATCCACCACAAAACTCGCAATACCTTAGCCTTTCCCGTTGTTTCGCAACTAAAACTATGCGTAAGCCTTCATATCTTGCAGAGATTAATGCTGAAAATTCACAAATTTCTGTTTTCTGAAATACAGAGGAGACGTAGACGTTTCTCTATCAGAAAGGAGGGCCGAGGATTAAGAGGAGGCCAGGACATCGCGTTACCTCAAAGTCCACATGTCATTGGGCTGTAATCGATTTGCAGCATTCAGAGCTTGCAATGCACCACGAAAATCTCTAAGAGCCGATTTAGCGATACCCAAAGCCCTGCATTCCATGCACAAGAGCGGTCAGCACACGTACGGCACAAAACCCAATAGGTTGGCAAAGGAACTAGTGATGCGAAATATCTCGAAGAAAAGACGAAGAGAGTGGCAAATTACTTCAAGGTGAAAGCGTCGTTGGGTCTCAAACGGTCTGCACGAGTAAGATCCTCTAGTGCACCTTCGTAATCGTTCATCCAGCACTTCACGTCTCCACGCAACCTTCATGCAACACAAAACAGAGCATAAGAACAATGTATATCACCCTAAGTATTTCGTTCACATGTAGGAAGTTTCCGGCCTTAAAGACTTTCGACCAGCGAATCTAGTTTCAGTGCAGACATATAACGTACTGAAGAATAAAGATGTTGTTAGGATCCAGAGAATCCGCCTTGTTGAGATCGGCAAGCGCACCCGCATGGTCCTTCATCATAAACTTCATGACACCCCTCGACCTTCACGAAAACCACGTCAAAATACCAACTTAGTTTCCCTCCGTTTCTTCCAATGTCGAAAACTAGCAACTCGCTTCCATGTACGAACAATAAAATATAATGGCTCTTCCACTTTAAGCGCAAATTTGAGCAAACAACACCCAAAAAACTAAGTGCTTGAAAGGACAAGTCCCTCGTATAGCCAACCTGAGGGAGAATGCACGGACACTTTTGCAACCGACTGGAACGCGAAACAGCTTCTTAACTGTGTGCTTAAAATGCGACCAGTTGGGGGGACCGGACACGCTTCGATTAGAAGAAGATTCATCGCCCTCTTCGGACTGCCGACTCTCCCCACCGGAGGAATTCCACACTGGGTCGATCCCCAGGGAGCGAGCAACCAAGTCCACATTCCGCTGTAGGCTGGAGATGCTAATTTCAAGGCTAGAAGGGAGCGAGTCGCTTCCGGCGTTGTGCCTCCTACTCGAGTTCCTTTGCAACAAGCTAATCTGGTTCTTGAACTCCACCAGCTGGGCTTTCAAAGCCTGCCGCTCCTTAGGCACGTCTACGACCGAGTCTAACACGTTCGCGATTGTATCAATGTCACCTAAAATTTGCGAGAAGATGTGGTCGCAACTGCTAGTTCTACTGGTGCTTGCACTATGCTCCTGAGTCCGATCCATCACCATAGCCGCACCACTCGAAACCACAATTCACATGCCCAGTCCAAATCCTCACCCCATCCCCCGACAATTCACTCAACCCAACAACACGGCACCATTCTTACACAATGTGCACACACTTCCCAAATTCCTCTTCGTATACCCTCGACTCCTCTTCACCAACCAGCATCGCACATGCCACACTCCGGCGCCGTATCCCCTTCCTTCTCCGACAAAAATTCCAAACACCAAAAACCACACTCTAAATTGCCGAAATGCTTCCGCTCCAGCGCAAACACACCCCATACGCTCAAAACTTGATAGTGCCACGAAAATCAGCAGCAGGAAGCTCTTCCAAAGGCTTGGCACTTGCATTCCGCATGCCGCGCTCTTACCACCCACCTACATCATCGAGATTCACACTACGCTATCCTTGCGGCTTGATCAATACACTCCCAAAGGCAGACAAAAACAGGCCCCGGGATAAAGCGCGTTTTGAACAGCGCGTCCATAATGAGTCAGGGTATTCCCTCATTTCATGTCTGCTCTGTTTCTCTCCGCGGCCACTGATGTGTGTTTCCGTCAGCCAGATTTCAACCTATGCTAGGGAAAATACTTGGCTCTGAAGACTGCCAAGGTGGAAGACGCCTTCAAGACTTCGGAGATGGCAGGAAGGTGCATGTGGGGAAGGGCTGGCCTGGGCTCGGTGGAGGTCTGGGCCCGAACCTACTGGTCTACACGGTCAGTGACGAAGGTATTCACGCTTGTACCGGGGCCCAGTCAATGCGTGCCAGGGAGGTCGGTATCGTCAGGTCGCTACATTCGTCTCCTCCTCACCCGGTTTTCTCTCCTCGCACTCTCGCGCTGGCGCAGAATTCTTCTCTTTGTTCCCTTCTGACAACCTATGAAATTCATATGCTCGCTACCTTTGCGAACCAATCCAGTGAAAATATATCAAAAAAAACTTCAAACAGATTTTTGATTTTTTGTATTTTTTTTGAGAAAATTTGGTGCAAAACGGTCATCACACGGAGGAAATGAAAAAGTGGATGAAGGAGTTGCTGCGGCAGTTGACTTGAGAAATTTCGTCCGAAGCTTGCGAGTCCCATCGTCGATCTTACACTCCAAATGCAAGTTTCTATTAAACTTCGACAAGGAAAGCTTTGAAAAAACCTACCAGTGGTTGGATTAGACAAAGTCTGAGCACGTATGGTGAGTTTTTCATTATTTTCGGATGGCCGCGATGCAAGAATTGTTCGAATAAGGGAGGGTATCCGAAGAGGCGAAGCAACAAGAGTTGAGAAAAAGTCCAAGTCAGTGAAGTTGCCACAATGAATTTTATGAGGTCAAAGATCACGAGATACTTCGGTGCCGCACACCGAAGCATTCCTCTCATCCTGAGCTTCAGGATTTGACCTCACATAGGAATCCCTGATAGCAAGGTGGATCGCAATTCGCTCGAGCACGAGACCTGCCACTCCAGCCACAATGCAAAAGACTCCAGTACTGACCATGCCACGGTGGCATCAAACCACCAGAATACCCAGGACTTGCACCCCAAATCATACATTTTTCATTTATATCCATGGAAAATTGTATGGACCAACCTGTCTGTCCTATTCAGGAAAGCAACAACTGAAATGTTATAATAAATGAATGAACCACGGCAGCCCAACTTCAAGCGTCAGAACAAGGGCTATATAAATCATCCACGTTGTAATTCTTTAAAATGTCGTTTCAAACCTTATTATTCCTCAATATTTTTTAACATTATGTAGTGTTAGAATAAACAACTTGTATGAAACCAATTATTATGGCTAATGTAATACATTTTATCAAAGATGAGTCTTGATTTTTTCAAATATATTAAACGAGTTTTTATCTGACGGAAAATATATATATATATATATATATATATAACAAAACAGTCTAATTGAAGGTGATTAAAAAAAATTAATAGAGATTTGACTGACTTGCAACCCAATGTTTACATTATAATGTACAGCAGTGCTGAGTGTAGTTTACTGATATTGTTAAGACTTTTAGTGTTTTCTTTAAAATCACAACAATGCTTACATGTAAGCACACGATGAAGCAAAGAGATTTTAATTTATAAATAATTAACAATAATCCCACATTTTGATGATCTAATACATTGATGAATTTTGAGGATATATTTCATTGTGTAAGAAAAATGCCATCTCCAACACTTAGCTCAAATGCTTTATCATACTATAAAGTCATCACTAACACATACACACACACACACATATATATATATATATATATATATATGCACACACACATACATATCATTTTTTAAAGTCGTCAGAAAATGCTACTGTCCATGTTTTAAAATTAAGTTACTCTAATATACAATCAAAAGTATAATGAACGTACATACACATAGGACCACACAAAATATTTTTGTGTTCAAATATATTGAAATTTCCACTAGGGAGTATACTCTTGGAAATACTTTTGGAAATACTTTTGGGAATACTTTTGAATATTTCAAGAATGTTAGTTGTATATTTATAGCACTATGATGCTCTCATATGATTTTTATTTTTAGAAGGGGGAATTTTATTGAAAAAACCAACAGTTAGTGAGGGTAAGGACAACATTTAGAGCCTTGGATTTTTATTTATTATTTATTTTATTTTATTTTATTTTATATTTCTAACACAAACAGGAAACACTCATCACATAGATTAGGAAAGAAAAAAAGAGCAAAAGCGTGCAAAGTCTCAAGTCCCCCTAAATTTGGAGGAACTGAAGAGGGCATTTGAAATTTCAACGCTTAGGACACAAGCAAGGCAGTGACTTGTAGGAGGGGCCAAGGGTGAAGCAAGAAAGAAAAATTGAAGAATGAAGGGGGTGAACCCGTTGCTTGGGATGGACTCCAAATCCCCAAAAGGAGATTTTAAATATCCCCCTCAATCTTCGCGGCCAACCCGCGCCTTTTTGGTGAAACGTAACTTTTTCAAGCTGACTTTAGTGTCCAACCCACCTCCTGATCCACACTAGAATCATTGCTAAACCGCCACGTCATCATGGCCAACTGGATTCGAATACGAATTTGTTGGTAGGAGACCTCAGTGAGGTGTTGGTCGCGAGGCTCTAGACTCTTGACTGGGATGATCTGTTCATTCATCAATTTGAGGCTCTTTTCCATATCACACGTTGTCATTGCTCTATTTTCTGTTATCCTTTTTGTTCTGTTGCATGGCACTGAGTGGAGGCCATTCCTTATTGTTCCCATCAATAAGTACCCAGTTCGAGTATGCTGAAGCCACAGATCTGACGAAGAGAGTGTTTCGGGAGTAGGTGTCGCTGTTTCCTTGGATGGCTTGCTCCAGGTATCTACCACTTAGGGAACGGCGAGGTCAAGCTGCAGCTGGAGGTTTTATAATCTTCTGAGATCATGGATGGATTCTACACCAGTGCTCTGTCTTTAAAGACAAACCCTGTGTTTCTTCGGCACATATGAAAGTTACCAAATTGGGCTCGTGCATCGAAGGATGTGTTGACACTTTTTCCTCCAAAAAAATTAAAGCTACCATTTAAAATTTCATCGAATTTTGAGATCTGGGATTTGGAATTGTACGCAGATTCTATCCCACTTAGAGTTGCAATTTATTAACATTACTTTCCTAATTGCGTTGGCATCTGCTGAAAATTAGGTGCTTAAATGCATTACCAGCAATGTGATAGAATGCTTGATGGTTGAGACGTTAATTGATTTGATAGAAGCTTGCTAGGGTTAGTTCAGAAGAAACCTACAGCCCTGCAAGCTTAGACTGTAGGTTAGACCAGAGTTAGCAATTGGATATCATTAATTGTGAGGAACAGGACTGGAGTATTGTGTTGTGCATTAGATCAAAGCTTTTGGTTGTGGTACACTTGAGTGTGGAGTTCAAACCACAATTGTGTGCACCATAGAAAATCAAGAACTTGGATTATGATGCAAAACAGATTTTTCTTAAAGAAAGATGTGTCTTTCCTTTACCATTCCAAGCCAATCGGAGGATCATGTGTAGAGTTGAATTGTCCACCTTCTCAGAATGTGGAAAGGCCCTTTTTGCTTACCCACTGCTGAAGGTTCCATATCTTGTTTAGTGAACGCCAGCTCAGCTTATCTTGTCCTGAGTTCTTAAGAAAAAAACAAAAACGAAATGCTGTTTCTTCACAGGAGAAAGTGAAGGAGGGGAATGAGGTTCCGGGAGTTCCCCAGAGATACAGCCTTCATTTTCACTGGTCTCATTCTGAAGTACTCATATTGATGCCTTGGAGAACAAACCCATTGAGTCAGACAAGGAAAACTTAGAAGCTGTATGGGAAGTGGCACCTTCTCCCTCAGCTTGATTGCAAAGGGTCAATGATGAAGACCCTTTCCTTTTCCTTATACTCTTATTTCCTCCTTCTTCTTTATCTTTTTTCTTATTCCTCCTCTATGATTATACTCCAAATTTTATCATTATGACATAATATGTCTTCATTTTTTTTAATTTTATACCCCAACATGAATGAGATTCAAAAGTAGGGTCTACATTTATCAGTTGAAAATATTCTTAAACCAATCTTGTATTGAAACCATTGTTAACCTATGTGGTTCAAGGAAAAAAAAATCTTCAATTGATACAAAAATGAAGTGGAGGAACTTGCTTTTGATTTTAAGCAAATGAGAAAGAAAAATTGAATATTGAGATTGGTACAGTAGTTGGTGCAAATTGACTTTGCAAGCTTAGTAGAAATAACAAACATCAAGTAAAGCTACAAATAATCATTTGTAACACTGTTTTTAAGATATTAAGTGAGAATAATTGGCCATGAAAAGAAAAATATATAAAACATAAAATCATTAACATATATATATATATATATATATCCAATCATTTGTTCACAATGAATACTGTAGATCCAATCACGAGACATTTTTCTTTGCAGGTTGAAGGCTCTGATTGGACATTAATTATAAACAGAATTGCACCATCTGAAATTGTAAAGATATTTAGATGGCCAATATCCTCTAACATGGTTTGGTATATGAAATGTCAGAAAATTTGTGTGCATGACCTTGGTGAAGGAGGAAGTGCCAGCTTACCATCACACACATGGCTTGTTATACCTTATAAGCCAAGAAATTTGGTTGGTTCCAGTTCAAAATGCCCAAACCAAACATCCCTGGTCTCATCTAATTAACTCTTACATAAAAATTTCACCAGCTCGTGTAAACATGGATAATAAGCACTGCAAAGGATAAAATATTTGAAATAAATGTGCATCCAAATAAAGAGTTTGGGCATATCTGTTAAGCATATACCTGTTAAGCTTGATAATCCAAGAGTGATGAGAGAAGCCCAAAGAAAGATAACCCAATACAATACCTCAAAACAACATGGTTTGTGTTGATAAATCAATGAATGCAATAAAATTAAAATTGGTGTTATCACCTGCATTCAAACCCTAGATCTCCTAGATTTTTAAGAACCACTCTCATTGTGCAAAAGAACTTATCTAGCACATGCCCTGTCTGGGTAGGTGCCTATGTCCCTGCCTGGGTAGGTGCCAAAGCTGGGGCATTCATACCAGTGTGGACCTTTAGGTGAAGCCAGGTATCAAGGGAGATTGGCCTTTGTCCTTGTCCTCACATCATATTCATCATAAATCCCCAAAAAAGAGCTATGCTTTTTTTGATGTTGAAATTGGCAATATATATATGTATATATATATATATATACATATTTTCACACTATTTTATCATTTTAAATGGGCATAAGAGTTTATTAATGGTCTCTCTCTCTATATATATGTATATATATTTTGAAGTTGAATGCCCCATATATCTCTAGATGCAATCCAAGCTTAGCCTTGCATATGTGCCACTTATTTACTTGATTTTTTTATTTATTGAGAACTATTTTGGATAACATGTACAATTTTAGTAGATTTGAACTCAAATCTACAATCCCTGCATCCCTTTGACAAACTGTGATTCAAATTGCAACCACACATGCTAGTAAAGTAGTAAAGTAAAATAAGTGACAAGTGAAAAGATTCCAGTGAGAGGAAGAGCATTGCCCATGGGCTCTGACACTCTGAATCAATATCCTTTTTACTTGTCCCAGGATCTGTCACAAAGGGGAAAGAATCAAATTAAGGGGCCACAAGCAATCATACACAAAAGAAAATACTGAACTCCAATTGGAGGATGCTTATGTTCTGAAAGAGATTGGAACAACTGGCTTTGGGCCACATGAATCACAATCTGTAGAAAAGAGAATACCCTAACTAAATGCAAACTTTGATTTCTTTATAATTTTATGATTGTTCTTACTTACCTTGCACACTTTCTTATACTTTTTGTAGCTACAATACAAGGTACACACTGGGTAGCAAAGTTTGTTTTTGTTTTCTCATAATCTGATTTCAATTTTCTTTTATCTTCTTATTTTTTCCAAAATTTATAACAAAACAAAGAGCATTTGCAATAGAATGAGTTGTTGTTGTTGTTGTTTCAGCAGCCAAGTGTTGATACTTCATTGGATCATGGGCAAATTATGTATATATACATATATATATATATATATACACACACACACACATTTGTGGCAAAACCCTAAAACAATTCTACTTATGTTTTTTGTTGGGTTTGTTGGAGCTTACAAGAGAGGTGTCGATACTCATTAGCACTAGCATCTGTCCCACGGATGATAATCATCGTCAATCAATAGAGTTGAACTTCTCCATTAAAAGGTACATCCAATGGGTAAATGACACGTGGTCCATTCCTGAAAGGGGCAGTGCAGTATGAGAGTAGAGGCAGGGTGGTGATCCCTGAATGCCCCCCTGGGCCATTTCAGTAGAGTGCCTCAGTATCATTATCCATATTTCTGGACTCATTCATTGACTCTCACCACCACAGTCTGGCATGGTGGTGGTGGTGGTGGTGACAGTTTGTGTGTGTTGGGGGAGAAGCCTCTTGAAGCCTCCAATCCCCTTGAAAGTGTAGCCCAATGCCTCTGAACATGTGGAATGGTGATTTCTATGGATAATATAATACAATGACTTGGCACTCAATGGGGTGCAGTAGTAGGGGAAGATAGGTTGTTATTTCTTTTATTTATTTAGTATCAAGTCCAAGGAGCAATGTTATATGGAAATTAAATTAAATTAATCTTTTTTTGGCATACATCAATCTAAGGGTATTAAATATCAACCTAAGGTTATTAAACATGGATATAATTTTGAGTTTTCACAAATATTATATGTAGGGTAAGGAAGGTGGAGGAGAAATGATCCTATATGATAATACTAGTGGGCACTAGAGGAGAATAATGAACATGATGATAGTCTTATAAATGCCTTGGTCTTATAATATTAGAATTAATTTGAAGGAAGATGATACTACCAAAAGGATGACATAGTAATATGGATTTGTAAGATTGTTTTTAAATTTTAAATTAAAAAAAATCATATTCAAGGGCTGTTTATAAAACAACTTAAATGAATAAACAAATAAAAGAAATTTACTTTTTAAAAAATAAGATTCTTTTTTTTCTTTTTTCTTTTTTCTTTTTTTTGTTTGTTTTTAACCATAGTTTTACTGAGAAGGAATTAACATCTGAAGTCTTTAAATAAAAGTCATAGCTTTTTTGGTTCAAAAATATTTCTGTTATTTGATCCATTAGTTATTATTTACAAATATCAGTGTTGATGTATTTGGTCTGTGATATTTAATTATATAGTTGTAATGTACACCAAAAATTCAAAATCTACATCATTAGTTGGATGATTCTACAAATTGATTAATTGAACTTTACAACATAAATAAATAAATAAACAATACCATCGTTATATATATATATATATATCTTCACACGTACACGAGTAGTAACATATACACACGTTTTTCGTTTTAAAATGCTGACATGATTTAATGAATTAGTTACTCAACGCAATGAAGACGAACAACAACATTTATGAACACCAAAGTCTTTACTCTGTTCAGTTATAGAAATTGCAACTTTCAAAAAGAAACAACTGAACACTTTTTTGATGTTTTGGTACCAAAATCTGATTGGAGAATTTCATTCAGTCAAACGCCATACACACAAACACACACACACATGTATATATATATATATATATATATATTTTTTTTTCAAGTTCTCACACAACTCTTGTCAACCATTTGATATCACACGCAAAGGACGAGGAGCGAGGGGAAGCGACAAGCAGAGTGGCGGCGACTGACAGCGGCGCTGAATCCCACGCCGCTGTAGCTGCGGGAGCTCCAGGCCGCTTGGCAGAAATCGTTTCGCAAATGCGCGACGATACTAATGCCCCCCACGCTTCCGATCTGCGGATCGGTAACTGGCAGCCTCGACGAATCGATTGCGAGGGCTGCAGCGGTGGCACCATGTGTTTGATGCATGAGAAAAGGAAGGGGGGAGTCCAGGAATCAGTCGAAACACCGCCGCGGCGCTGATGCTGGTTTGTGATGGAGGCATCGGGTGCGCATCACACCTAGCAGCTCCGACTTCTAATATAAGTCGTTTGATTTTCGAGACCGCAACCAACGACTTTCAGGTGCAAGAGTGAGATTCATGGGTCTGCAGGGCGCGCTGAGGAGCTCACGGCGGATGGCGTGGTAGCCATTCACGTCAGCATGCTGCTCAACTATAGAAACGAGCACTCCGAATATGTTGTCGACAGAAACGCTAAACTCGGTCCTTGAAGCCTTCTTCCTTCACCTCATAATAGGAGTCTGTGTCGCTACATAGCGATCTATGTCGCAGCATGACGCAACCCATCAGGAGCTCGATGCAGGCTTTTTCAGCTGCCATGGGCGCCAATGGATGCACTTATCCCGGAAATCAAGTAGATCAATTGCTGCGCTTGCACAAGTGAGTTAGTATGAATCTGCTTGTTGTTTATATACGTGGGTTCCGAGGAGGCACCGCCCTTCGCACTGTTTTCAAGACGGATTGCAGCCTGCCACCCTCACCTACGGATGTGGACTGTCAACGGCCACATGATGCCATGGAGTAATTCGAACTTCGTTCACCTCCTCCAGGTGTCCAACGCTCTTGCCGTGGTCGTCCAGAATATGCCAGGGCGAGCAACATATTGCGCCGGATTATCGTATTGTGATTGCAAGCATTAGGCCGAAGAGGAGAATTTTGCGGAAGGTCGGTGCTGAGGTTTCTCATTAGCAGAGCCGAGGAGCTTTTCCTCGCTTGCTCTGCTGCGTTGATTTGGGTATCCTGTTGATGGGTTGCACCAAAAGTTTGCGAAGCAGTCCAAAGCGCAATCTAGGGTGCAATGGCAGCGAGGACAAACAGGTAAGATTATCATGGTAAATAGTCTTCCTTTGGAAGATGGTAACAGCGCATCGTATACTCGACACGTTTCGGTATCATCATATGGTCGTCACTTTTCGTCGAGCAAAAGTAACAGCACAACTAAGCTGGTTAGCTGAAGTGGGAACGTCTTGCCTAACTCCTAGTTGTCCTGTGGCACGGTGTGAGTTCTGTAGGGGGCACTGTGCAGACTCTATTTTGGAATGATGACTTCCAAATTTGAAGTTGCAGCATGCCAGGGTGCACTGATCGTAAAGAAGATTTCAAGTACGTCCGTGACGGTGGACACGATACTGCATGTTATTTGCAACAGTATGATTTAGCATAAATGTCCCGAGACTTACCAATGAGTTGGGTTCCTTATGTGACAAATTGACAAGGATAGCACACCTTCGATTCACACTTTTCCATATATATATATATATATATATATATACAGAGAGAGAGAGAGAGAGAGTAATACAGTAGAAATCATGTTGCCATCAACGAGGAAAGCAGAGTTCATTATGTAAAAGATGAAGCGTCAAGAAACCCTGGTGTGATGGTCATAACCACATGGCTAAATACTTGGATGATTCCGCCATGTGAAACTCAATTTTAAATGCGTAAGTAACTAGGACGTCATCTTATGACGATGCGGAAGTGACCCAAAAATTTGTTCTGTGAATGTTCAAAGTGTGTGACTATCTCTCAAGATCTCATTTGCAGTCCACAGAAGGTGTCCACCTCAGTCCTAACAGGCAATCTGTCGATTCATTTACAGTCCATGTCAATGCCCGTCATTTTTGCTGTGCGTCACCTGGTCATCTGTTAGAGTCCTAACTTCAAACATGGAGGCTTCTCTGAATGTTCTAGGGCACGTATATCCATCTGTTCCACCGCCACCAAACAAACATATTTAGTACATTACAACAGGTTCAGCACGCTGCCAAATAGTCGATTATAAAGAGTAATCTTTCTTTCAATCAAGAGAAGCATGGACCTGAGGATGTCATCTCTGAACGATGATTTATGAGAGTAACACCATCGATAAGAGTAACTTGATATCGAGATCGAATTCAAACAAGTTGATGCCGTGAAATGATTCACTGAGCTTGACGTAGCGTAAGAGCATTACCTGGAATTGAAGTTCAAAACCTCCAGAAGCAACCTGATACTCAAATCATCTGCATTTTGATAACCACGACCTACTCTTGTGAACAGCGCTCATCCACTTCGAGTACCTATCTAACTACCGGACATGTCTGTCTTTTGTCGCCCTCATAATTTTCTTCAAGACAAGCAAATATACCCAGCACTTACGATTCACCTTTCATCTGTTTTTGGAATCTAGTTTCACAGTCTAACACACAACTCGACACTGTGATAAATCAGTGCAAAAAATACCTGAGTCCTCTAAGTGTCTGTCTTCGGAAGTAGGTCAAATTGCCTCTTCCGGCTATCTTACGACCTTTGCACATGATGCCGAGTCGCAGCATGCGTGAAATTCGCAACGAAGGACTCGGGCTCCTTGTCGGCAAATATGGGCATATCCGGCATTCAACGGACATGCGTACACATTTCTGTGAAGTTGAATAATCCTGCATCGAGGGGATAGTTATCAGCGGGGAGATCTCTTTCCGCCCGCAAAGAGTTGTCCCTTTCAAGAAGTGGGATCTTCTGTAAATGGAGCAACATTCGCATACTCCTTCAAGGAGAAACTAATACTTGTTCTCGAAAAGCTCATGCCAAACGTCCGTGAAGACATCCACAATGACATTATGGTACTCCGCCTCATTAAGAGACAAATAGCATTGTAAAAGTTCCTCCAAATCGCCAGTTTCCTGAATATCTTGGTCGACAATCATCTCTATCATGGACTCCCGGAAATCGTTGTAAGGATCGTAGGAGCTTTCCACCACAACAGCCACTCTCTCCTTCGTAACACTTGTCTGTTGCTTAGTTGCTGGAACAGGAGCTGGAGCTGGAATTGGGGCAGGTGGGGAAGTGTCAACAGAGGCCACTTGCTTTGAGCGCCTCTTCTTGGTCCGCTTCCCTGGTTCGTTGAATTTCTTCCTATGGTGGAATTCTTCATGGAGGCCAGGATCCACTATGACCTCCCTTTGAGGATGCATGGTCCTCTGGTCGCGACTGTTCTTGGGGACATCCCCTCCTGGCGGAGATTGATGGAGGATCTTAGAAGGAGCTTTTCTCGAAGGGGATGGCCGCTTCGGATCTTCCTTCTCCCCAGGTCGCTTCGTTTTCCGAGGTTTGGCATACAGATATGAATTGACTCGCACAGCAGAATTACCCTCTCTCCCTTTACTGTCCCACTCTTGCGCTAATTCTCTCGCCTTCTCCATTTGAGTCGCGGTCTGGACAGTGACGCAGTGCAGCTCCCTACTTTTGTCGCTGATGTTACCTGAGGTCTTAGCCTCGTCCATCTTGAGAGAAGGGAAATCAATCCCCCATGCTTTTGCGGAAGACTCAAGAAAGCTCTCAAACACAGGCGAGTTGTGGAGCTCGAATCTGGGACTTCCGAATATGGACGCATAGCCAGGATCGCTGTCTTCGTCATCCTCAATCAGCCTCTTCAAGTTCCGTTGATCCAAAGCTTGATCAAGAGATGCAAGAAGCTTCATTGCCGCATCATCCTTCTGCTTCAAGTCAAACTTTCTTAGATCCCTCCACGATTTCGAGCCTTCACATGATTGCTCTGCTGCAAGCATCTTCGCCCTCAGCAAGCTTTGGCTGTCCGAGATGTTGCCGGTATCGACTTCATCATTGTAAGCCGGGATCTCTGAATCTGCGCAAGAGAACGGTCTGCGTTCTGACAGCGCCAATCCATACTCTGAACCCACCGAAGGCACCCTGAAGGTGCTATCACTCCCAAAAGACGTTGATCCCCATGGAAGCGTGACCAGCTTGGGATCCTCTATGTGAATTTCAGACTCTTCTTCGGTCTCTGGGAAAACCTTCCTTGGGGAATCTGTATCGGACTTGGAGGAAAATAGGTGACCAAGTGTGGGTTTAGATCCTGGCTTTAACTTTGCCGGAGACCTCACCTTCACCGGGGATTTCACCGGAGACTGCACCCTATGCTTTGAGTAATTTTTCTTCTTTACGACAACTTCGTTCTTGACTACTTCGCCATTATTAAGCTTCATAGTCCACGCAGTTGAATCGCCCGCTGACCATGACTCGGATTTTCTAGGCCAAGAAGCTTCAACTCCCACTCCTTCCTCAATGCACCCAAGCCCTGATTCCCCGCCCAACTCCATCAACCCAGACTCTCTCTCCAGGTCCAGGCTGTTGTGGCGAGTACGTGGACGCGGAGTGCCTCCACAGCCCACCAAAAACCATGCCCTACTGGTGGTTGTCGAGGACTTTCGAAATTGCATCGAATTGCTCCCCTTCGAAAGAGAGTCATCATCATCGACTAGCTTGCACAAACTCCTCAGCCCTGAGAATAATGTGGATCTGTACATGCACCTGGAGAATATACTAGAATTTGTAGAGGGCGTGGTGGTAGCGACAGAGGTTACTGTTGTTGATCTCGTGGTCCCCGCAGACCCTTCCGAGCTAGACATGCTCTTCCTGGTTGGAGTCCCTTCAGAGCGAGCTATGCTCTTCCTGCTTAAGGTCCCCTCGGAGCGAGCAATGCTCTTCCTGTTCGGGGTCGAAGGCACAGGAGCAGATTTGACACCATCTCTCTCTGCGCATGGGCTGGAAATGGGAGGGTCACTAGGGGTTCTAGAGTGCGATCCATCAAGAGGGCTGAAGCTGCTTGGTTCAGATGCCAATGCATTCCGGTAACAATTCTCCACGCTCTTGGGGAGAAATGGCGCATTGTCAGGAATGACGGGCTCGCTATTTTCGTCGGAAGCTTTCGAATTCCGCGACCTTCTACGCTTGGAACGCAGCTTGATGAACCAAACACTTGGTAGGACTGCAGTAAAGAGCTTTCCCTTAGGCTTTTCGGCGACCACAGTCGGTATAATTTCCGCCCCCATCAGAAGCTATTTAAGGCTCTGATAGCATTCATGCAACGAGGCAAATATCACCTTCTGATCGGTAACCTACTACCATCCGGGACCAAGTTCAATTCAGCGGCTGCCTCAAACGCAAAAGTCATGTGCGCTCCGAGAAACGCCGCGCTCAATGCACATAGGTGGATGTCCTGCAAATGAAATTCTGGAACATCGTAAGTTTCGAGAGCAGTACGAGTTACAAATATGCAGGCAGAACACTGGCTGTGACGCACAATAGGTGTAAACAAGAACAATCATAAAACAAAGACGACGATATTCATAAGTCGGTATGTTGAAATAGAACACTACGTCGAGGCTCCCTCCAACGCCACTTCAAACAGAAATCAAAACAATGCTCCTACAAAACACTTTCATGCGGATAGTGAGAAAACGCAACAATGAGACCTCTATGATGAATGGTAAATTGTGTCAACAATACTACACAGCAATTACGCTCCTTGGTGGTGCTGCTGTTGCAAATTTTCTTCGCGCGGACCCTATGTCCACGCTGCAGATTTCCAGCAATCAGGGCTGCAGCGTAATGCTTTCCCTTGCTACAATTTAAGTCTAATCACAATGACGCTCAAAGTCTACATTGTATAAGAAAGTATGCACCCAAATGATTACGTAGAAGCCAGCAGACTCCATATCTTCACTAGGAAACTTCACTCAACAGCTCAATCGGTTTCTACTACATTACCAGAAACGAACCCAAATCTCATAGACATACACAAACACGAACCTAGAATCCTCGACTCCCTCGCGCCGCAACTTGGATCACTCAAAACCCCCGATGTGCGAGAGCGAAATCTAAGCATCAGCAAACAGAAGCAAAACGTACCACTGACAGCCACTCCGTCCTCCCCCATTGCTCCCCGACGAGCAACCCAACGGACATAAAAAAGTCGAAATCGGAAACAGAAAGTCCCGTTAAGTCGCCTGACTTCGTATCGCCGCCACGACAGCCAACAGGTTAGCAAGAAAACCGCAGGCAGCTCACGAAGGAGTAAGACAAACCTTTCATTCCAATTCGGGGGCTGAAAAAGCAGAACCCACAACTTTCCCTGCGACGATGGCAACAAAATCAGACTGAATCGCGTTTGTTAGTGCCATAGCAAAAGTGCTCGTCCAGACGAAGATCCTGTTTTCCGGGCGGGAAATGCAGAAGCGCGCCGTTGCAGGCGACCTAGTGTGCGCACGACGTGCCGCTCCTGGCGTGGCGGTCAATTCGTTTCCCTCGCGAACCCGCACGGTTCTCCCAGCCTCGGTCTCATTTACGCCTCCGATTCGACAACAAAATGGAAACTCCAATCCAATCACCACCTCAAAAGACAAGATCCGCGCATCCCTGGAAATAGCCTTTCATTTCACCTTGTCAAGAATAAAAATCTACAGTGGCTCCCGCTTCTTTAAGCGTACAGTTCGAGAGTTTTATTCCGGTGGCGAGCTGTCGTGAAGAGGTCGACGCGAAGATTTCTGAGACACACAGATACACATCATGAATTCTCCGACTCTGACTATTCATAGTGAAATCAGCGTGCACATGGATGAAGTACGTCCCAAATGTGATAGTCTCTTCAGTGACTTCTACTGAATTGAGATTTCAACAATTCCATCCTCCAGAATCCTATTCGCATATTGTCGATTGAAAAGGATCCCTCCATCAACTTACTGTGACACCTGTGCGAGAGACGATCTAATGGGAGAATCGAGAAGAGTCAAACCATGTCGACAACATCAATAGGCACACGATTCACTTTTCTCTCGTTGTTTAATCAGAGCTTTCATTTTGAAAGCAATAAATATATTTCGCAGAAAAGCTCTTTGGAAATCAATGCTGTTGCAACTGGCACAACTAAATGGGCCGAGAATAGGTCGATTTGCCCTGACACACCAGAACAAGCCTAAAATAGGTTGACCCTCAAATCCCTTGATACCTCAGCCTTTTTTCAGTTACAAGCACATGGAGAGCTGGTGATTGCCGAATAAGGCCATCTTCCAGAAGCTAAACTTGAGAGTAGGGTGATGATAATAAGCCATCAAACGGCGGAGTAATGGCCAGGATAATTTTAACTGCAAGCTGGTTCAACTTCTTGAACATCCCAACTTATTTGCAACCATCAATCTCACTCAAATCTAAATTTAAATTAGTCTCTGTTTCCGGGCTAAAATTTCATTGACCACTACATCCGACTGATACATGGGGTCCATTTTGCCTGGGCGTAGGTGGATTTATTGCAGCGCAGCATCAATCGTGTAACAACCACACATGATCGGCACAATCCACTACACACTCACCAAGACCTGTGCGCAATCAAAACACCACACAAGATTACGAACGACCAGCGACACAATGATTAGTTTAACTTTGAGGTTCATAGCATGACAAATTTCTCATCGAACAAAAATGATGCACGTCAGAAATGCATTGATATTTAGGAACTTGGAGTAGAGCATATATACTCGAAGCCGGAGACTTTAACATCAAACAAACCCGTGCTTTGTAAAAATTGATGTACAAATGATAATGCACTTCCTATAGTGATAATGGAGTATAGATGGTATAATAGAAAGCTGCAGGTGGACATAATCTGCAGAGTGATAGTTGCCATTCGAAAATCTCTAATTCTACAGCGTGACAACTAGTACAAATGACTACTTCGTATCTAGACTATTCTGTGAGAAGCTCAGATTTCTGAAAAGTTAACCTTTTTGGGAGCTCATTAGTGTCGAGGCAGTTAACAATGAATCAACCAACGTCTTTGTCACAGTGGTGCTAGATCCTTCACCATCTGCTGGAGCGAAGTCTTTGAAAGAAGCACCTTCTACAGCCTTGCCATCCTCTACACCCTTCCCACCCACAGTATCATCTGGTAATGGATGAAGTGCACAAAATGCAGCAGGCTGCTGCTGCGTGATGCAGTGGATATTGCCGCCACCTAGGAGTATCTCCCGAGCATATTGGATCATGACAACCTGCACCCAGGTTGAACACAGGAGGCCCACAGGATTGTCACAAAAAGAAGGTGCATTTTCTTGGCAAAGATAAGCCGATGCGAGTATTGAGCTTCGATACATATTTCATGTTTCATGTAGTGCACAGCAAACTAAAATCAAAGTGCTCACTACTGTCAGTTCCTGCATTTTTATGTCTTAGAGAAGCATGTGAGAATCTTAGAACACTGTTTTCACAGCATGATGATAGGATATTTAAAAATTACCTTATGTGTGGGGAATGCAGATCGGAGAACCTCCTCAGCTGATTTGTCAGCTGCTAAATCTCCAAATGCAGGTGCAATCACTCCACCATTACAAATGTAAAAATTGACATATGACGATGCCAGGCGTTGTCCTTCATGCCTGATCACGGCACTATTTTGCTACATGCCACCAATTATATTGAGCATGAGATTGTATACATCCAAGCTACTCAAGTTGAGGCAGAGACAAAGTTAAAAAGAATTCTAAACTCTTTACTAGCTACATAGGCAAGAATGGAATAAGCCTTACCACCAGACCAGAAACTTCCTCGGGCTTGAAGTAGAGGGGGGCTGGAGCATGAATTTTCAAGATTTCTAATGTGCGTCCTTTGGCATCTGTGGCTTTAGTGAGAACGTTAAAAGCCTCCACCGACCTTTCATGCTGGGGATCATTCTCATCATCAACCCAATGCAACAATACTACTCCAGGCTTGACGAAGCAGCACATGTTGTCAATATGACCATTTGTGTCATCATCACCTGGAAACAACACCAAACGACGCGTCAATTACATGATACTGAGGCGTATAATGCAGAATATATCTTATTCACAGCTGATCAAGTCTATTTCGTGCGACTTCTTTCCATGCTCTCCTTTCAAGTTTTTTTCCGGCAGACAAAAATTCATATATGAGAAGAGTTCACAAAAAAAAGATAAATTTAAACCAGCAACCAGGCCAACCATTCTGGAATCGCAGCCCCGTCCCAAAATCCAATCTAAAGGAGGATTGAAAATACCGTAAAGACCACGGGGCAGCCAAATCACCTTCTCGACTCCCAGGTAAAGCTTGAGCTGCTCCTCTATTTCACCTTGATTCAGATGTGGGTTTCGATTGGGATGAAGCAGGCACTCTTCAGTTGTTAAACATGTCCCTACATAACACGGTACTAGGAGTAAGACTGTGCAACTAAACCGTATGAATATGCTCATTCATGTTTGTTAAGACATCATCCAAGCTGAAAATATATCTAACCGTACACTTGACATGACAAATTCATTTACCTTCTCCATCCACGTGAATAGAGCCACCCTCCAGTATTAACTGTTGCGAAAATTGAGGAACACGCTCTGCATCTAAGATCTACAACACAACCTCTAGACCACTGAAGTGAGTACTGAGACAACTTAGGTCGTAACGTGTGACATTACTATGTATAATTGATAAGTAGTACCAACTTGAAGGCATCAATCAGTAGTGTTGCTTGTAAAAAATAGAAGCACAGCCAACCCTTGCCACAACAAACAGATACCTCTCTAACGATAATCATTTTCACTATTTGTTGCTCTAACAAGACAATCAACACATTTATAGCGCTTCAAAAGCAGAGACAAAAGTGATGAATTTATCCATTAACCGAAAACAATATATTAATCCCTAGAAATTTAAGAGTTGTACGAGCATCAATATTGTAGCCCACCTTCCGAGCAACAAGCGCGTCTAAGGTCCAATCATCGTAACATCCATCTTCTTTTCCTGAAGCAGATACACAATTCTTAACTTTTAGAGTGATTTCAATGAGACCAAAAAATGGGCAATTTGATGTCTCTTACAAATAGACAGAAAAATGGATTATGCGCATACCCCCCCAAGCATTGAAAGTCCACTTAACGCCTGCAACTTCTCTGATACTCTCTGTTTCAGTCTCCACATTATCGAGCACTACAAACTGTGCACAAAGTTAATATAATATTATAGATAGGAATAAAATAGCAGAAACCACGAGGATGAAATGAAGACAAGAACAACTCCATGAAAGTGAAATTGACGAAGAGGATTCTAAGACTTACAGTGGGTCCAGTGTCTCGGAACCAAGCGTCGTTCATACTCATTTCCAGAACCCTTACGTTTGGTGGCAATTGACTGCGGGCAGCTTCCCACTGGCCATTTTCCACATATTAGTCTCAAATCAGAGATAATCAACAATACAGATCCCACCTTCTAAAATAACTTTAATCGAATTCACTAAACAGTAAAATTCCTCGGAGGCAGTTCATTCCATCGAGGGCTTCACCGTCATCAAAACTAAGCGAGGCACAGCAAATTCTACTTGTGTGGATTTCATACACCAAAGGGCAGTACGGCAACAACAACCAATCTATAAAGTACCTAAAAGAAAGCAGGAAGGAAACACAGCAAACGAGTGTGAGAAAAACAACCTGGGATCCAGTAGCGCACACGGTCACAGGCTCAAATTCCGATATCGCTGTAGCCACTTCCACGAATGCCCGCTGAGCATGCAGTGCTGTCTCCCTCCAGTTATCCTCACGTTCCTGAATGAAGGACAAAGGAAAGTCTCCCATTCAAAAACTACAACTCACCACAGAACCAACAAACATTCTGAATCCGGCGCTTCCAGGGGCGCGTGCGTGCATCCTAGACGCACAGTTAACCATGAGAAAACCAAAAAAGACAACAAGGCTACACAATCCAAACACAACGAGAAAATCAAAGAGATGGGTATCTTCTTCACGAGATCGCGTTTCACGAAACATTAACAAAATTAAAAACAGAGCGAAAAAAATTAAAATGTGGGTTAAGTTGCAAAAGATTGTGAATGAACCCACCGGCCATCCCATCCAAGTCTGCGCGTGAAGCTCCCATTCCGCAGGCATGTAGAAGCCGTGCTCCTTGGGAGTGCCCTTCATGGCGGTCCCCATAGCCAAATTTCGGATCGAAAGAAGCGCTTCCGCACAGCGATCGCAGTAGACAGAATTGCTACTCCGATCCCATCACCAGCAAAACACAGCGAGCCTGGGATGGATCGATACTCATGCAGTCCATGGCTTCGATCGTCGACGTTCGACAGGGCCCCTGCATTAGGGTTTCAGGAGCGTCGGACATCCTGTGTGGAATTCCACCATTCGAAGGACAACATTCCGCCTGGAACATCCTTCTCCTAGAGGCCAATTCCACGCGGTCAACAAATCTGGGCAACACGATCCATTTGGAATTGGAGTCCTAGAAGGGCATTCAATGCGGTCGCCACATCTGGGCGGCGCGTTCCATCTGGAATCGGAGGTTTCCTGTCAAAGGACTCCGTGCTCCAGCTTTTCCATTCTGGGAAGTTTCCAGATGGATCGCTGTTTACAATTCTTTTCATTGGCATTGGTTTAGATTTATTATTATTTATATGTGTAATTTTCTTTTTTATTTGCATACGTTGCTAGAATAATGACATTTGAACCAAAAAAAAAAAAGTAGAAAATATAGAAGTAAATTGGTTATAGTAAAAAGAATACATGTGTTTTATTGATATGAACCATTGTAACATCTTCTTGTCTCTTAAATGAATTTAAATCTAATAATGAAATCATTTTTCATATTAAATTCTTCCAGTGGTCTTCCTTGGTTCAAATTGAGACAAAAAGAAGATGTCTTTAAAGTAATTAGTTTACATGCTTAATTCAGTTGGTTTTTCATGTGTGGTATTTAGAAGCATGCATGATGTCAAATAGGCAACTAAGAAGTTTGTAGAATAGAATAATATTTTAAAATAAAAAATAACTTATTAAATCTTAATACTTTGTACAAATATAAATGTAAATCGTTTCACATGTTAGGAAAATATAATAGTAACCAACTAAATATATAGATTTGTGTGTGTGAGAGATTTGATATCATTCAAGAATATCTTTGCAATCATTGTACAAGATGTTTTCAAATTAAATGTTTATAAATTTTCTGAAATTTCTGCACAAATCATAAGATTTATAAATTACTTAAATATTGCAATTTTACAACTATAATGTTTCTTTGATGTGCAGTTTGAATCAATATTAACTTATTAGTTAGAAATAACTACAAAATATTAAATTGAGATAATAAAATTAATCAAACTATTTTATTGTTGCAATGTTTCAACTTTACAAGATCAAAATACTTTTACCAAATATTTACAGATGAATATGGAATTTGTAATGCTACAATCTACACACTCAAATAATAATGCTATATTTAAAGACTTTTTTGCATGGTCGTATCTTAACTTTTCAAGATGGTGTAGCATGTAAGACATCATAGATTATATATTATGCTTATTCTCTTTTTTATTGCTAACATTGGCATTCAAAGGGTTTTTTAATTGTAAATTGAAAAAACAAGTCATTTTTTTGATATTTGTGATATTACAGCGAAAACTATAAATAAATTTCAAAGAGTATTTATTCACAAAATTAATTTAAATTTTTATTTCTATTTTTCAATTAATATTTTTTTATAAGAAAACTTTATTGCTTTCACTCTTCAATAGAAAGTCTAAAATTTGCACACAATGTGCATACTGGTATTCTACCATATCAGTTAAAAGCATGTTTGTCTCAATAGTCACATTCTTCCACACATATTATGAGGAGCTTATTTTCTGTTTGGGATACTCGTTATTTATACTCTACATATATATATGCATATGTGTGTGTTTGTTTCTATATATTTTCTTTAATGTGTTATCATCCATGTTTTCAATAATTTAAAATGAAGGTAACATGGAAAGACGTCCTGGTAATAGAACACAAATGAAAACAATTAGTCTTAAAAGGCATATAAAGATTTTATGTATATGTATATATATATATATACAAAATTTTATATAAATACATAAAATCCTCAAGAGGACCAGCTTTCATCTTATGACTTGTCATGTATTCTGACAAGTGTCAGTACGTCAGGGATAGTGGCACGTGTCTGTTAGATGCTTTCTTTATTAAATGAAGAGAAACAACTCTTACACATTCTTCTGATTTTGCACCTTCCACGAAGGTGTTAGAGTGATGGCAAAGATAAAAAAGTCTGTGTGTAAGATTTTATAATTTCTCTCTCTCTCTCTCTCTCTATATATATATATATGTGTGTGTGTGTGTGCAAGACTCCTTTCAATAAACAAGTTATATTATATATTGGTAACTTGGAGATTTAGTGTACAGATTTGTGTTTTGTACATT
The DNA here is from genome assembly GCA_036785485.1 of Physcomitrellopsis africana. NCBI lineage: Eukaryota > Viridiplantae > Streptophyta > Bryopsida > Funariales > Funariaceae > Physcomitrellopsis > Physcomitrellopsis africana. Next base: position 1,017,976 of record JAWRVF010000044.1, read on the forward strand.
TTCACAGTTATTTATTTATTTAGTTATCTAATTGAGGTTTTATTGATATTTTCGCTTCTTAATAAACTTAATTTCTAAAAAACATTTTAAAAATAGATCATATGATTAATTTAACTAAAATATAAATCCAATTTAACAATGTGATTATGGTATCTTTACAATTATGCTTGTTGAACTTTTACAATAGTTGCAATATTTACTTGCTTATCAAATTAGTAAACATTTGATAACATGTTGGTTTGATATTTAAGACTGCACAGTTAAAAAGTGCCAGAAGCATTCTATTTCAAATACAATTCAAACGTTTGTATATGTTTTACCAAAAAAATAGTAACATATTTCTGATGCAATATCAATGAATTCTTAAAATTATAAAAAAAAAAAATTATTCACTTTTTTATAGTTTTATTTATTCACATATATTACATATTAGCAACAATGCAGAAATGGGTTATGGTGTTGGCTGTTCTAATGTATATCTCAAACCATTTACTTGGGTAACCCACAAAATTTGTATTTTCTTCTTCTTCTTTTCTTTCATAAATATATATATGAATATATATATATATATATATATATATTCCTGCATTCTGTAGTTCTGCCAGTTCTAATTGTACAACAACTCTGCCAAAGTGCACATGATCAATATCAGCAAGGTTGTTTTCATATTATTTAATACTCACTCTGCTCCAACTCTTAACAATTTTTTAGAGCTTCTGCCACTCCAGTGGCAGTGGTAGTGTGTATTCATCGGTGACATATCTGGCAAACCTCTCAAACAGGAGCTTGATTTAACATATGTATATGTATATATATATATATATATATATATTAAAGTGTGTGTGTGTATACACAAACATGTATCCATTCGAGAGTTCAATAACATTGTATCAATATCGGCCAGATCTCCCTGAGGACACATTCCAAACAACCGTGATCAAGCTTCCAGATCTGCACAGATCTGCACAACGTCGAAGTTAACAATCGGAGGACGACAATTGAGGGATGGAGGAAGATCGATTCGGAAGAGCAGTTATGAGGTAAGGATTCACACGTTCTGAGGTAAGTACATTGTGCGATGTTTGAGGTGATTCGAGTGATGGATCAGGTGTCTGCATCCTCGAGAAGAACTTGGTGAGACTTTGTAGAGAGATGTTCGCAGCTCGCCCGGAACTGGTTGCTTCTAGTCGTCTGGTTTTGTTTTTGTGCGTATACAGCTAGAACTACTAGTTTTTTCGAGGTCTGAACCTGAGAGTTTCTATCAAACCATGCGTTTCTTCGTGTTCCGCTCAGAAAGATATCAGTCTTGCCTTTCAAGGATGACCTTTCTGTTCTGCACTTGCTCTTGTTCTAGATCTCGTCTTCAATCACAATTACAGGACCTCTAGATGGGTTGTCATTGTGAATTTCGTGGATTGGGTCAATTCCACCATACCATAATTTAGAGTCGCTGCGACAAGCTCATCGACACTGGATTCGGGGTCATCCATTTCAGTGCACATATCCACCAAGTCGAGGAATGTTGCAGCACAGCGCGGAGGATGTTGCTGAATGGATTTTGAGGTCTGTTGCAAAGCAGCCGATCGATGCACATGCTTGCTTACTTAGTTCCATTGATTAGTTCTCTGATAGAGATGTCGCAAAATTACTTATGTGGGTGAAATTGTGATGAGTCCTTGGTTGCGATCTGAGAATTTTCCAACAGAGAATGGATAATTTGAATATTTGAAAAACTATCCAAGCGGTGAAAGAAGTGACAGCCACTGGTGTGAGGCTTCCAGTGCAATATTTATAATAGTGTCAGTAATTGCACCAGGTTTTGAAGTTTGTTAGCACCATAATTTGTGCTTGCAAACATTGTGGCAGATGTTTACGAAATTTACCGGGTATCAGAAGAGGTAAAGCATGATACAAAACGTCCTGCCTATAGAGAGGTGTTGAGGTAAAAGGAAAACAGACTGTGAGCATCTGAAATACAAATCTCATTAACCTATGGTTCTCTTCTCATTACAAAATCAAATCAATTCTACTGCAAGAGATGCCGTTGAAAGCATATGAAAGAAAATGGAAATATATTCATCTTTCTCCATTAGAAAGGTGACTGATCTATGCAAGCTTGTGATCATACGCTAGAAATCGCGAATTCAAGGTAAGAACATGCGCAGCATCTTAACTACGTCTTCAAAAAACAAACTAAGAGCACCTGGCTACTAGCTAGTTCTACTCTATATTTCAGAATCTTAACCATTGTACCTTCAAATTTGCTTAACTTCTTTTTGAGGATGTAAACATATTATCTATCATACGAATAACTTCCAAATATCATGTAAGCAATACCTCACAATCGCTCACCTCAACCAATCTCTCTTCATCCCCTAAGTCTTGTACTCTTTTTGCTAGTCTCAGTACTGCGAGCTAACGATGTGTTGCAAGGATCTTTGAGCTTGATTATGGATGTTTGGAACGTCTTCTGGACAAGATCCAACGAATTAGACACAACCAAGACAGAGACACCTAATTTCGACAAAGTTTGAAGTCACGGACGTAGAAGTTCAAGTTTGAAGAAGATAGGAATCACAGATGTGGGTCTTTAGCTGGTAATTTGACAGACGGACGAGCTTCACTTAGAGATCATACAAGATCTTCTGAATTCGACTGAGATCTATCCTGTAAAGGAAGTCTCAACAAGAGCGGCCACCGCACCCACACAAAATGAAACAAAAGCCACCTACATCAGTATCCTCACTGAACTTTAGCAGTTCTGTCAAAAAAGTAAATGGGACCAATTTCGTTAGCTACCGTTTGATTCCGAGGATGAGATCACTAAGAATGTAGTCCTCTCCATGATAAGTTACAGCAAGCAAGTAAGAGTCCAGAACCTGCACAAGGGCTATCGAAAGGCTCCCACAAATTACGTTGTTCAAAAACTCGAAGCAACAGAAACTTCTTACATCTGAGAGCCTCACTTGGTCTACTTGTTATAGAATATACCCAGCGGCCCTTCTGTCCTAAATTTGGTGGAGCAATGTCAACAAGTAAAAACCGAACAGCCCTCCAAGTCAGCGATATATTCCCTTCCATAACGCTGACTGCGAACATTGCCATAGTTATTGCGACACACCAGAACTTGCCTTGCTGATGTTAAAGCAGCCAGAAGACTTGTGCACAACTGAATGCTGTGACCCCTCAAACAGTTGACATGAAAACAGGAAACTTTTGTGAATCCTGTGGTCACATCGATGGGCGTGAATTCAATACAAAAGACAATGAAGTTGAGATCTCTGTCTGGGATCACATTATAAAACTGAACGTTTTTCTTTTGTCATAAACTCGTCACAGTTGTTGGATTTCAAAAGCAATTTTAAAAGAAATACTTCGAAAAAGATATTGAATCAAAGTTTTTATCATATTAAAACAGAAAAGATTATTTAAAACTATATTGTTAAAAAAATAAAGAAATTCACGGGAACGCTTTAAAAAACTAAACAACTGTGTCCGCACAGTTCCAATGCAAATAACCTCCAACCTTCATCAATCTCATCAGTGTCTTCATCTTTCCCTTAGCCTCTGCAGCATTGCCCATAGGACAATCTGATTTGTATTGACACGTAGGACACGTCTACTCTTTACTGAATAAAGAAATCAACAAATTTGATTAACTACGGCGCCTTGGATGCAAGTAAAATGTGGGTCACTGCAAATATAAAATTCAGAGTATTCAACCTTGAATATAGGTAACATTTATAAGGTTGAAAAGTGAAACCGCACCAATGCAATTTGAAATTCCTCATCCTCAGCTAAGCTGGATGATACTATCAAATAATGCACTGAAAAGATGCAAACTAGTGATAATATATAGCAATTCACAATAGGTTTATTCAAAGGAGTCGGATCCTGTTGGCTGCATGGCAATTTTAACAAGAGATAAGCCTAAAACGTGCCAATTTCCCTCAAGAAGTCTGTTCACCATGTACAAAGACGAACCAACCCACTTCTGTAGCCTGGCTAGAAGAGTTAGCAGCCACTAGTCCGTCCCTAGAGCCTTCTATGTCTCCTTGTTCCGCATCGTATAACGCTGAAAACCCAGAGCCACAAGTGGTTGCGGCGTGCGTCTAGTCATGTAACACCCTTGAAATGAAAGCTCTAATGAACACATCCAATATCACTTGAGGAATCTAGGACCCCTCTGAGGCTCCTAATGCTACATGCATGATTCAGCCAAAGCCCAACATCTGAGACCTCAGGCACAGACGCCTCTCCCCGACACAGTAAAGTCTATCTCTATACAGAAAGTCTTCAAATTGCTGGCTCTACCGATTTCAACCATCGCTTACTTACCTTTTTGCTTTAGCAGGACGTCCACGTTTCCTTGGCTGGGTTCCAACTCTGCAATTTCAACCAGCAATGAGTTAAAGGCTACACAAATATACCGCACGTCTCAAAGCAAAAAATTATTTTACAAGCTCTGCAAACCTCTATTAAAAAAATAATAAAAATGAATTCAATGTTGGTCACAAAATGGGCACGAGGGGGAAAGGCCCAATATAGAAACACTATAAACAGAGCATGTGAGTGATATGATACCTGGCACGACTTTGTACTTTCGCAGCATCTTTCTTCGGTAGACTGACTTTTTGCTTCTTCTTTGGAGGCTCTCCGGCAGCTTTTGCTGAAGATGGAGCATTTTTAGCTCGACCTCTTGTCTTGGGAGCTGCCTGATCTTCCACCAGTGTCTTTTGCAGCTCCTTCAATGTAAGTTCTTCGTTGTCCCCGTCACTGTAGCGGATCTGAAATACACAATACCATTCACAAACATGAGGCTTTACATGAAGCAAGTTAAAAATTTTAAAGACCACAATACCAATACCATGAGATATTGGCTTGGAGAAGATACGTGTGAACAGAATGCTGTGATCCAGTACGGATCAGTAACAAGATTGCTTACAAGCACTTCAGCTTACATACAGTACACCAATAGAGCATGCAGAGGGATATGACACAGTATTTATAATAATTCCCGCATATTCCATCTGCCATAATCCTTATGAGGTCCAATGACCTCAAAACCCATCTGAATAGGTCTAACATACCTTGTAGAATCCCACTTTTGGATCAAATTCAATTACTTCTCCATCGTAGAGCACGTTATCAAACTTTTTCTTTGTCTTAGCTCCGATGAGTTGGACACCTTCCTTCAGAGAAAGAGATTTTCTGGGAGCAGGTGATACTGCACCCTTGGCCCGTGGAGGTCGGCCTGGTTTTGATTCACCTCGACCTTTTACTGGAGTGGTCTTCCGTGTTGACAGTTTACTCTTTGATAGGCGAACACCACTTCCCTTTCCACTAACTTTAGTCTTGATCGCAAGAGTCTTCGATGATGCATCTTTCTTTGGTCTTCCCCTTCCTCTCTTCGGAGTGTTTGCTTCAGAGACTTTCTTCTTCTTAGATAAATGAGTTTCAGAAGCCTTAAGCTTTTCATTTCCCATCTTTTTGGGTGTCGTCTTCTTAAATGACCTTGGCGACTTGGAAACTTTAGGTGATTTGGTTTTCTTCTGAGAATTGACCTTGGCAGGTTTCTTTTCAACGGCAGGCTTCCTTCCTTTAAGTTTCTTGGCAGGACTAAAGAAAAAACAAGTATATTGACACTGTTATAACTAATTTAGTGGGGTTGTGATTCTTCAAAACTAAGATGAAAAGATATTCAAGCACCAAAAGCAACACCTCTAATGATAGTGGTCAAAATACAACTATTGGCAACTTGACATATCTCCGGAGACTAAAGCAACCAAGCAACCAAGCAACCAAGCAACCAAGCAACCAAGCAACTTACACTTACCTCTTGGAATCACTATTGATCTCAGGAGCAGCTCTCTTCCTAAAATTTGCGGCTTTGACTGCTTCTGCTTCACCAGCCTCCACTAGAAGTTGTGCAAGCTCTTTATACTCGAGCTCCTCTTCATCACCGTCCTCGTAGGCCACCTATGTGAAATACCGTCAAATTAACACCTTTCAAACAATCTGCCTCCTCATGCCTGAATAAGTTCGTAGTTAAGGTCGATTGAACTACATAACGCCGACATAGGTATGTAGTCCACTTCTAGCCACTAGTATGATAAATTCACGTACCTTATACCATTTGCACTCTGGATCGTAGGCCGTAACCTTTCCAGAATACTTTGTCCTTCGAAATTTCTTCACAACTGACCGCCCAACTAAAGCTTCCCCTTCTCCGTGAACCATCACTGGCTTGTCATCCTGCGCATATAACCAGGCAATGTGATGCGAAACAAACTTGCAAACAATCTAACGGCAAATCCATTCACCAGTATCAAAAACTACAGGTAAAATCGTTCGTAATTGCAATTAGTAGAAGATCATGACAACAACCAACCTCCTTGTGTTCGGGTGCAGTGTTTCCGTTCCCATACTTCCCTGCAAATTTCAAAATTGCAACTTGTTAGAACCACATACCTGCTAGGGATGCAAAGTTCACATACTTAGGCATTTTACAAACTCATACACTGAATCTTGTGAGCTGATTGTCTTCATATCTTCGAGTTTAAGCCAGGAAAGCAACGGATACACCAGAAATTTCTCTGAATGCTTGCACTGTGCGAGGATAACCCCCACTTAGTATTATAGATCAGGGGAACATGAATAGCGATTTCGAACAAATGTGTGTTGTCGAATACTGAATCAAGGTGTCGGGTTTTACTGATAAGGAGGGAACTACGAAAACGATAGTTTCCAATACGAATACTACAATTATCGTACCGTCGTGCACTATGTTGACGGTGGCAGCTGTAGTCTGTTGGACAACAATGGTTGGCTCCTCTGCTCCACCCGTAACAACTTCCGTGGCAGTCGAAAACAATTGTTGATGTAAATAAGCAAGATCTTCCTGTTACTCGAAGTAGAGACATTTAGAAAGCGTGCAGATAATGACTACAATGCTCTCATGTATGTATATATATATATACATATATATATACAAAGAAAAGCAGACCAAAAAGGAAATACGTACTTACTGATGCTCCCAAATCATTTTCAAGCTGAGGCAGGAAGGTATTGTACACTGAGATAGTCAACGATAAATATTAACTATTGTTGATAGCATAAGATGACATAAGACTAAAGATGTTATTGCGCCTATTGACATCAACAATTTCGAAACTTGAGCTAACCTACAGAAGCCCTTAAGAAGACACTACGTTTCAACCTGAGGTACTGTCCAAGACGACTACCGCTGAAACAGTGCCAACAGAGAACAATGCCACGGGAAAAGAAGAGAAAAAGACAACAGCAGCAGTAGCAACAACAACGACAACTAAAAATAATAAAACAGAAAACACTATCACTTCGTCACAAGCTGCTCCGAAGGAACTGAAACTGGCACCTTGAGTCCATCAATCATGAATCTCATAGCATAAAGATAAAAAAAACATCTCTAGCTTGAGTTCTAGACATCAATGGACTATAGCACTTTTTAAAACACACAAGCACACATTTACACACACACACGCACACAAACACGAAACAAAACTTGTGGGGGATAAACCAAGTTGAAAAAAAATCAAAAAATAAAATAAAACAAGACCAAAACGGCACACTACCTGTTCCGGAGCAAGCTCCATGAGATCAAAATCCGCCATCATATTTCCGTCCCTGCGTTTCACACCTTCCCGCTAAAATGCAAAAGCTGCACGCGCACTTCAACAAACGCTGCTCCGCTCACAGCCCAATCAATTAAATTTCAAAAATAAAACCTTGCGACCTCTGCTCCTACTTCTCCTCGCCAAAATGCCACTTCGCGTCCACGAACACGAACTCTGACGAAAAACAACAAAAAAATAAAAAATAAAAAAATAAAAAAAATAAACCCCAAAAACCGAACCTCGTCTCAAACGAACCCAAATCCTCCCTTCCGATGCCCGTTTCGCCCCCAACACCAAAAAAAAAGTTTCTAAAATCGGGGAAAAAAACTTGGCGAAAGTCTCGCGATGCCCGTTTCGCCCCCAACACCAAAAAAAAAAAAAAAAAAAAAAAAAAAGTTTCTAAAATCGGGGAAAAAAACTTAGCGAGAGTCTCGTAATCGATGCTAAGCACCCCCGAAGCGCAAAACGACTCAGCAAAGGCTTTCCCACAGGTCAAGCAAAAGGTTCCACAGTACAAAGTCGAGGCAGCGAAGAGAGCAGAGCCCAGGCTCTGTCTTGCCTGCAGCAGGAAGAGCTGACGGGAGGTCGGTAGTCTCACGGTAGAGAACCGGATCGTACCCTCCTGGTGTCAATTGTACACGCGGCGGGTATATATGCTCTACTGTGGAAATTTTGACCAAGCCCACACCGTGGGCAGATTTTGAAACAAAATCCAGCCCGTCATAAAATCCTTTTCTCTTTCTTAGTTTAATCTTCTTATTTATTTATTTATTTATTTCTTAAGTAATTTTTTTTTCTTCGCTGCCATTTGCGACACCTAATGTGCTCTTGCTGGTCTCGGGCACTGACCACGTGGGCCTGCCCGAACAAAAAAACGAAAATTTCACTTCAGGTGCCCGCATTCTGAGTCAGTTGCTATTTTTATTTTTATTTTTTATCAGTTGCTTTTTCTGTCCCAAGTACAACTTACTGCAGTGATACCTGTGAACTGATCATATTTCACATGCCCCTGGTTATTTATATATTAATTCATGTATTTATATATTAATTCATGTATATATATGTGGAAAATATATATATATATATATATATATATATATATATTCCTAGTTTGTATTCTTTCAAAAACTCATACATGGTTAGGAGAATTAGTTTACATTCTCTGACGACATCGAGGTAACTTGAATCCACCAAAGTTAGATTGACCCACATCAATTCTCCCTGTTTCTTATCTCTACCCATTTCTCCCACTGTGCTGCCCTTATTCTACAAACATTTGTTTTCTGGTCCATTCGCCTGTTGTGAGATGCCACAACAATCGGAGTATAAAACTGGTGAAGCTGCCAGAGAATCTCGGAATCCTAGGTGGATCATCATCGTCGATGCACAACGCTCGACAGTCTTCATTTTCATGGCCTTGCATTTCGGGAATCTTCAGAGCTCGAAGGATAGTTGTGGGTGCTGAGCCCGTGCATGTAGGATGCTGCAAGTGCTCACAGATTCTGGTATGGAGATTGAGGGGATAAGACAAAATCGACCCTAAATCTGGTCTCTCAAGCTTTTTGAGCCATTCCATGAAGCAGAGTACGGGTTCATGTCATTGAATACCCATTTTCATACGCAACCCACACTCTTGATTGTGTATTTCCGGTAAAGACTAATAATGCATGATGTCTTCCTGCTTTGTGATGAGGCACTTCAACCCTGCGGAAACCTGTTTTCTTAACCACGTTCTCAGTCTTGAAGCAAGATTATCTTGCCTGTGCACATGGATGGAGAGATCGACTATCGAAGAAGAGCTTCATGATGCACCGAGTAATTGGGTTTTATGCCGTAAAAGTTGTATACTGAGTCCAGGTTTCGTTGATACATCAAGATCCGTGATTATCCAAAAAGCATATCTTCTAATCCGGCAAGCTAAGTACTCGAGTCCCATGTTTTGTGATTTTGCCTGGAGCAAGATGAGGTGGTTAAGTTGGGTCTGTGAGCCCTTTTTGTTTCCATAATTGGGAGAGACGAGGTTTGGAGACCGACCCACGGTAATCCCACTAAGGCTTCTGCGGTAAAAAGGAGCCATCCCCGATTCTTGCATAAACTATTGCTGACAAAATCCTTGGTGGAGGGAAGGAATTCAAAGTGCCACCTACAGTTCTGATGCATTCTTTTACGTTCAGATACATCATGGTAATACCGTATCTTTTTTAATCCTATACATACTATTTTCACGAATTCGGTTTCGTAAAATTGGTCTTTGTGAGACTTTTGGTGTAGTTCTGTCTTGAACTTGCAAGACTTCAAATGTTTCACCTTCTGTTTCGATTTAAAAAAATATTGACTTTATATGTTCTTCTGTTAACATGAAATGATGTTGCACTAAGTAACTTTCCAACCATTGAATCCAATTTAAGTTGAGGAAAACTGATGCATCTGTTGACTGATTGGACGCGTATAGTATAATTGCAAGGTTCTGTGAAAGGAATACCTGAATATGTGCAGCACCCTGATTATTGTTTGGCTGCCAAAACTGCAGTAAATAAATACTTGAGACTCTCAGAATGGCCCAAAAGGTTCCTTAAGATGTGACAATTCCCTCTGCCAAACTCTTCACAAAGTAAAACGAAGTTACTGACTGGATCCGACCGCAAAACTTGATTAGGGGTCTCATGAAGTCAGACATGCAAATTATCTGATTCATACCTCTCCTTTTTGTGCCATAAATTCACTTCGTTCAGGAGGTGAAACTATGTTTTTGAAAGAGACATATACACGTAGACGATTGCTGCCATCATTTCGTTGTAGGCCTTCACCTTTCACGGGATTCCTGCAACATCGAAATTAAACCACTCAATGGACAATGATCATCCATCCATTTGTTTGTTAGTACACGCCTTGGGAATATCAGAATCGGACAGCAGCTGAAGGCACTACAGGCAGTCTCGCTGTGGCGGCAAAATATGAACAATGGATTTACGAAGGAAAAATATTACACAAAGGTAGAGCAACTTCAACTGTAGGTATGCAGCTTCTCACAACTAATGACGCAAAAATGGCGGCGGCTGCAAGCGTGCAAGCTCCACAATTGATCGCAAGGAAAAGTTAGAAAATAGGCGCATGGTAATTGGCACAATTCGTAGGCAGTCATCGAATAGATAATCCACCAACTTTCATTAACTTTCTCAAACTTTCTCTGTACTTCTTTTTCTTCGTCTACGAATACACAAGGTAAGACTACAATAACTCAGTTTCTAGTGCTCCCTCCCTTCTCAGCTCGCAAAGTCCTTAACTCCTAGCAGCTACCCGGTTCCGTAATGCATACTGTAGAGAGCCAAAAGAGCAACCTAATCATAATATCCGAAGTTGTCCACAGTAGCACAAGGTACCTCTGCTCCCTCGTGCAAACGGCCACCGTAATCCAGGCATCATAGACTCAAGTCTCTATCCGGCTGTGGTCTCTCTCCGGGGCTTCTACTCGTCTCCTCCACCTCAAATCAGCAACTTCTCAATCGCGTCCTTCAGCTGCTGAATCTGCATCTTCAGTTGGCTCCCCTCGTTAGTCGTCACGGAGCACGCGATCACCGGGCGCGACACGCCGCACGCCCTCCCAAGCGCTTGTTTCGACGGCACGAACACATACGGAACATTCTTGTCCTCCGCCAGCAATGGCAAATGCAGCAAAATTTCCAGGGGTTCGGTGTCTGCCGCCATCACCACAAACTCCGCAATGCCACGGTTCAACGTCTTCGTGGCCTCATTGGCCCCCTTCTTGAGCTGCTTGTAATTCGCAGCTTGCTGCACAATATCAGTGATCGTGATCGTCAGCTGCGCGTCAGCGAGCGGGTACGCCTTAGGGTTCACAGCCTCAGAGCTCATTGCTACAGCAAATGGAAAATACTTCTAACAGTTGCAACAACGAGGCAGCTGAAGGGAATGTGAGGAGACTAGACACGAGCCTGCAGACACACGAGAGCAGAGAAAAACTAGCGTTGGTTAGGAGAAAGTGATCTCTTGTAAAGGGTTTTGAGAACGGAAAGCCCTCCTCCGAAACCCTCTTAGAGCTTTATTAGGGCATTTTTCTGATAACCTTTTCTGTCTACAGCCGCCTTTTTCATTTATTTATTGGCAGTGTTCATCCATCTAACTACCCCATTGGAGGCTTGACTGATTGATGCGGCTTGATTGGCCTCTTCTCATGTGCCTCGACTGGAGAATTTGGGCGATGTTGTAAGAATGCAGGCCAACACTGGCTATGTCCTCCAAGTGGACTTCAAAAGGGCCGAGTGACGAAAGGCTTGCGTCAGAAGCTAGACTAGGTTGTACAAATGTTTGGATACATTTGTACGCCTGGAGATGCTTATTCGTCACTGATGCCCGGAATGTGAACGGCCTCGAGTCGCCGTGCAGGCGAAGGTACTTTTAATTTCGTGAAGCTTAGCTGACCAGGCTCTGTGATCGCCGGGAATAGCTGGGAGGAAATCGCGGATTGCATAGGAAAATGCAACTTCAGGTTATAAATAATGTGGGTTCATTAATACCCACATGGTGAATTTGTTTAGTTGGGAAGGAGTTAGCGAATTCAGGGGATGCAAGGCGTCTCGAGGCCACCATAGTCGCAAATCTTCACGAGTACAACAGAGTACCACGATCTTTTAACACGCAACAGCCGATGCTAAAGGCTCAGTCTCTTCATCAGAAACTTTACTCGTTGGTGAAGTAAGTGCAGCCTCTTTCGAAATCCTTGTCACGGAGTTCCATGCATCTTCAACGAGCTTTGTGAGCATCGTTACATTCCAGGCCTTGGAGATGTCGATAACGGTCAGGTTGCTACACAAAAAATAGGGTACATTAGAGTGAGTGGATGGTCGGGTGAACTAGTTTAGGAGACAAGAATAGAGAGACAAACAGGAAGAGCACATGCTTAATCGTTTAAGGAGAATGTATTTCCCTTATCCCAATCATTAGAAGCAAGCTTGATTGTTTTTATGTATACAGAAAATAGATTGGCCCTACCTCACTCTGATCTTCTTTTCAAGTCCCATCTTTTTTCAACCTGCATTTTTTTCAACTATTTAGTTGTAGGATTCAACAAAAAGTGACCTTTAAGAGTTGTTCAATAATCGCCAAGCATTTGATAATTAGTGTTGTGTATAATATACACTCCATCAACTAATACAATGGCACATAATTGATTAATATGATAAAATTATAATAAAATATTGCCTATATAAGAGGTGTATGTAAATGTAGATTATGATTAAATAATATTTCAAAGTGTTTGTTCTATATTTTAAAAAATCAACTAATATTGAATGGATTATACAAAGTATTTATTTGAGTGATGGCATTTATTCTAATAAGATCTAGGATTTCAAAGTTTAGAATATTAAAATCATAATATTACATAAATAAATGTATGTATATAAAGATTTATATTAGATTTAATTGCCTATTTGTGAAATTTGTTAAGGTAGTGAATGTTGTTTGAAAGAATATGGCAATTGTAGAATAATATCTATCAATTCTCAAAGGATTTGATAATGGTGTAGTAAGTGATAATGCCTTGGATTTTAAAAAAAAACTATATGAGCACAATGTAAAAACATCATTGATATGTTTGTCAACTACTGTAGAATTTTAAAAGCAAGGCCAATATTGTATTATGTATTGTCTTATTTGAGAATACACTGGATACTTGGTTGTAGAAGGTACACTTATATATTGCAACTAACCAAGAACCTAACAACCCTAATATAATCCTAAATAAATTCCAATTGAACTTTAATCAAATTCTAAATAAATCCTAAATAAATCTTAATTTAATTCTAATAAAATCTTAATATAATTCTAATAAAATTCTAATCAAATCTTAATACAATCATAAATTGAATCCTAAGTCAAATCCTAATCAAATCTCAATTCAAATCCTAAATTAAATCCTAAATCATACTTTAATCAAATCCTAATGAAATCATAATTAAATCTAATAATAGATTTAAAACCTCAATAATTAATAAATTAACTATTGATCTTTATTTAAAATTTATACACTTCTTGATATAATAATTAAAAATAAGTATACAAAATTTGAAGGAAATTGAATTTACCAATTGAGAAAAAAAAAAAGCTTCTAATCCTCTTAGGTATTGGCCACCTTTCTTCTCCAACCTTGATGTCAATCTTCTAGCATCAATGTCTCCTTTTTGCACCATTTATATGTTCTAAAATTTTACAAAAATATTGTAAGCTAAGTTAATTATGAGCTCAAAAAAGAATAATTCCAATCTAACTAATAAATTACTCAAAATCACAAAAATCCTTATTGACCCTAAAAATCTAATTTTTGATATCCTAGCTCACTTAAACTCTAATAACCTTTGATCTAACTATTGGATTAAGCTCTAATTTATAACAAACATTTAGCACAACTATAATTACAAATCTACAAATTTTTACTTAAGATTTGCTACACAACTCTCAATATGTTCAAAAATACAAACCCACTTTATTTCTCAATATCTAAAGTCACCCAAATAGAACCTTGACTTTGTATAGCTCATACAAAGTCACTAAAAATCCAAAAATCTTAAAACCAATACTTAAAAAAAACTTATTTAGTTTACTCTCAAATTCCACTCTTTGATCAACAAAAGAACTTTGTATCTGCCATAGGCATATGGTTTTATGTCTTAGAGTCTAATTTTGATCTTGGTTCACAACCGGCTCTCTCTAGGTATCAATCCAAGGTTTACTTAAGTAATCTTTCACTTTGATCTTAAGATGCTTATAATAGTATTTTTACTAATCTATCTTATTTTATCTTATTTATAGTCCTACAAAATAAATAAAAGCCTTTTTTTTGATAAAAAACAATATTAACACTATATATATATATATATATATATATATATATATATATATATATATAAAAGAAGGAATTCAAAGAACCAAAGACAGACTCAAAAAAATAGTTTACTATACAAAATAAAATATCATAGGCTAATTCAAAAATCCATGTCTCTTCATTTGCAAGTGTGCACCTCATATCAACCTATTTCAATTCCAGTGGTGATATATTTTATCTTATAAGTAGAAATAATAATACAACTATTACTAATTTATACCTTAACAAAGTAGGAATCACAACTTTAACAATATGTCACGGACACAGAATATAGACTTGAAGTCTAAACAAGAAGTTCAAGAAGAACTGGCAGGAACTAGATTAATCAGATGAATACAAAAACAACACCAGAGAGGTGAGCTAGAGCTCTAAGAGATGTGTTGTCGAGACTGAAGAACTCTTCAGCCTCGACTCCAATATATACTCCTACCTAGGAAGCTTTTCAAGCAGCTTCCTCCAACTAGGGAGCTTCTCAAGCAACTTCTATTAACTAGGAAGATATTAGAAGGCTCTGGAAGGTTCTAGAGAGTTCTAAGAAACTTCTAGAATATTCTAGAAGGTTCTAACAAGTATGTCCTTGACATCACCTCCTCCTCTAGCTTCGAGGTCTCCGAGAAGCCATTTGAGATGTATACTCACAAACGTAGGAAATCAAAAATTTGTCGCATAGTCTCTACAATATACTCCAGCTGTCGTTCATGAGGCAGATGATTCATGGGTCCTTGTAGCCACCGATAATGACCAATACCTTCTACTTGAGACCATGCTTGAACTTCTGTATCTTCATTGTGGAAACGACCTGAAAATATCGCTTCGCCACTACTTGCATGAGCTGGTTCAACTTCAAAGACAATTACAAGTGACTTGCTGCTTGGTATTCTTCGACGTCTTCTTGGCTCTTCTAATTCTTCATCTCAAGGTCGACGTCGTGAGCTACTCGGTTGAGATGGTACCACTAGTACAATATCTACATTCTCACTAGCCATATCTAAATACACCTTGATATTAGATATCTTGATACTATGAAATACAACGACTTATGTTTTGATGAGACCTGGATCCCTTTTCTATTCATTTTTCTAGAGAAGGCTTCATCTTCATGCTTCGTTAATGACTAGCTTTTGGTTTATTAAGATATCGTCGATGGAATTTCCGTACCTTTTGAGATGCATTGGCAAGATTTTCAACCCGTTCCCATGTTCTTTCATTAATATTGTAGCCGCTCTAATGTACAAAGTACTCTAATTTATTCCATCTTTGCCATGAATCTAGTATCCTTTCCTCCTCATATTCTTCGTTGTTTTCAATTTCTATACTAGGTGGTGGACATTGCACTCTTCCAAGAAAAGACGATTCTCGATAAGGCTCTAACAGAGAAATATGAAAGACAAGGTGTACCTTTATAACAGCTGGTAATTCTAAGCGATACGCCACAGGATTGATTTGCTTCTGGATAACAAATGGTTCCAATCTCCGGTAGTCCAACTTATCTTATGGCCGCTTAGTCTTGATATTCCGTCGAAGCAGCCATATTTTATCTCCAATCTTGAAATTAGGTGCCTGATTCCAAAATTTATCCGCGGATGTTTTGTAAGACTCTTGGACAATTTGCAATTGAAGCTTCAATGTGGTTTGAAGCTCCGATAGTTGCTGCACCAATCCTTCAACTACTGGGTTGTTATTTGCTGACAGACTCAATAGATCAAGCTTCGAATGGTATCCATAGTTGGAAAAGAATGGTATTTTCTAAGTCGACCTATGAAGGATGTTGTTATATGCAAACTCGGCTAGCAGTAGATATACAGTCCAATCATCTTGCTGATAGTTGATGCTGCATCGTAAATATTGTTCCAAAATTTGATTCACCCATTCCGTTTGGCCGTCAATTTGAGGATGGAATGCCGAAGAAAGCTTGATGTCCACTTTCAATATTTTAAAAAAAGATCTCCAAAACTTTGATACAAATTGGGTTCCTCGATCCGACATGATATCATCTGGTAGACCATGATATCGATACACATTATCAAGGAAGAGCCTTGCTGTATCTTCGCTTGACAATATCTTCTTGCAAGGGATAAATGTGCCATCTTTGTAAGTCGATCCACAACAACAAAGATGTTGTCAAATGAATTTGATGGCAGCAGATTCGTAATAAAATCCATGGAAACTGAAGACCATGGACGACACGGAATGGGCAATGGCTGTAGAAGTCCATAAGGGCGATGTCAAGGGTTCTTGGATCTTGAACAAATGTCACAAGAGAGGACAAAATCCTTCACATCCTTCCACATTTGGGGCCACTAGAAATCTCGGGAAATGAATTCTAAGGTTTTGTTGAATTCGAAATGTCCCGCAGTTGGAAAGTCATGACGAGATTGAAGGACTCGAAGTCGTGCTGGCCCTTTTGGGATATACAGTCGCTCCTCAAAGTATAAGAGATCTCTTTCAAC
This sequence comes from Physcomitrellopsis africana, assembly GCA_036785485.1. Taxonomy (NCBI): domain Eukaryota; kingdom Viridiplantae; phylum Streptophyta; class Bryopsida; order Funariales; family Funariaceae; genus Physcomitrellopsis; species Physcomitrellopsis africana. The sequence goes on from JAWRVF010000044.1 coordinate 1,034,979, forward strand.
CTTAAACTTGTCATCATTGATACACTGCTTAATATTAAGGACTATTGAATCTTTAATGGTCGCAGCACGTACCTGGTTGAGGAAGTCAGCATCAATTGGCACCACAGTAGCACAAATTAGCACAAATCCTAAATTGCTCTGGCTTTAATAATATTATACACTGATGATCAAGCGCTGCTTCTCCAATCTTTGATACAAGATATGATCTTCTTGATAAGGCATCGGATAGTCCTTGTTGCTTTCCAGGCCTATAAGTAATAACGAAGTCAAATCTAGATAGCGACATATTCCATCAAGCTTGACGACGGTTTAAAACCCGAGCAAACATAAAATATTCTAGATTCTTGTGATCCGTATATACGGTCACCGGATGCGCAGCTCCTTCAAGGAAGTGACGCCACTCTTGGAAAGAATCCACTATAGCAAGGAGTTTTTTATCATGAATCTCGTAGTTGATCTCAGCCATAGAAAACTTCAGTGAATAGAATGCAATCGGATGAAGCTTATTGTCAATGCCCATCTGTGAAAGTACGGCTCCTAAAGCAAAATCCGAAGCATGGATTTCCAAATAGAAAGCCTCTGCAAAGTTTAGGTGTATCAAGATTGGAGCCGTAATAAATGCAGTTTTAAGATTTTGAAATGCTTTTTCCACTAGAGATCCCCATTCTAGCTTATCTTTACATCTTAATCGAGTGTGTGGAGCAGCAACTTGAGAATAATTCTTGATGAAGATCCGATAGAAGTTAGCAAAGCCGAGAAAACATTGTACGTCTCTAACCGTCTTTGGAACTTCCCAGGATACAATTGCTTCTACCTTCTTGGGATCCATCTTCAAGCCTTCCGTATTCGCAACGAACTCTAAAAACTCCATCTCAGTTTGGTGAAATAAGCACTTCTCCAACTTAGCATAGAGTCCTTGCTCACATAGTTTTTCAAGTACCAAACACACGTGCTTCTTATGCTCTTTTTTGTTCTTAAAAAATATCAAGATATCATCCAGATAAATGACAACAAAATCATCTAGATATTCTCAAAAAATATTGTTCATCATGTGTTGAAAAACTGCGAGAGCATTGGTAAGGCCAAATGGCATGACATTATATTTAAAATGACCATACCTTGTACGAAAAGCTGTCTTCCATTTGTCTCTTTCATTGATTTGTACAAGGTTGTAAGCTCCCCTTAGATCAATCTTTGTAAAGATCTTTGCACGTCCAAGTTGTTCCAAAAGACTAGAGATCAAAGATAATGGATAGCGATTCTTCTTTGTCACCTTGTTGAAACCTCGATAGTCCACGCACATCCATAGTGAGCCATCCTTCTTCTTCATAAATAAGATTTGTGCCCCAGTTGGCGATTTTGAATGACAAATGAAGTTTTTGGCTAGGTTCTCGTCAATGTATTTTTGCAACTCAGCCAACTCCGTCTGCGATAGATTGTAGATTGGGCCAAAAGGCGGTTGTGCTCTTTCTTGTAATTCTATGGCACAATCATATGGTCAATGTTCTGGTAGCATGTCAGCATTCTTCTTTTGGAATACGTCTTGAAAACCCTTGTATTATTCCGGTATTCCTGCTATTGAAATTTGCTCTCCACTAGTTGGAGCCACATAAATGACCAATAATGTGCCTTACACGATCTTACAAACGTTCTTGCTCCAATGAACAAGGATTTTTTGATTTGGGATCTTCTTCCAAGCTTGTCCTCAGGTTGTTCTATGGGAAATGTTATCTTCCTCAACCTCCAATCTATAGATGGATTATATTTTTTCAACCAAGAAAGACCAAGAATAATAGGATTTGACGGGGTGCTAATAATGTTAAAAAAAATATAACTACTGTGGTCTTTAAACGTCACTTCTATAGGTTTTGATTCATGGATGATACTACTAGATAATAAAAGTCGTCCATCTATTACTTCTACGTGAACAGGTTTGAATTTTTGTATTAGGAGAATTTTATGACGCTTAGCAAATTCTTGGTCTAAAAAACAAGCAGATGCTCTTGAATCTAATAAAGCTAAGGTTTTTAATTTTTGAGGATCAAAAGACAAAGGAATTGTAAAACAATAGGCAGATTGAATAGAAAGAGAAGAACCTGGTTTTGATTTGTCTAGCCGCACGATTCCTATTGTGGCTAGGCATCTTTGTTTTCCTGAACAAATGCACCTCTATTCTTAATGCTGCGTCCATTTTGCTTCTTTGGACAATTTTCAGCTCTATGGCCTTCTCCACCGCAATAAAAGTACAAACCTTTCTCCATACGCTGCTTCTTTTTTTTTAGAGTAAGGGATTTGATACGTACCGCATCAATCTGCATGTCTTCTGTCTCCACTTGTGAATTTAGGCTACTTGCCGATATAATTGTGCCGTGATGACTTGTATATTGTCTGGAGTGTTGATCTTGGCAACGTTGAAATAGGCGATTATCGAACTTTACAACTTGGCTGATGGCTTTGTTGAGCATTCGTGGATCAGGAAGAGATAATAATAAATCCTTCATGTCGTCCCTTAGATCCCAATAGAATTGGCTCATCAATGCTTCTTCATCCCAATTGATGTCGCATGCTAATTGCTTGAAATCCGATGCATAGACTAATGCAGAGCGAGTCCCTTGTCATAGTGATCAAATTTTTGTTGTAGTCCACCGAGCCTTACCATGCTTGCCAAATGCTTCTGCAAATGCCTCTAAAAAAATCTCAAAGTTATTCAAAATTGGTGATCTTTTTTCAAATAGAGGAGCAAACCACGATAAAGCTTGTCCCGTAAGCAAAGTTCCAACCAATCCAACGTGTGATTCCTGTGTCGGATAACGTTCGGATTGTAGAGCTATTATTAACTTGATTTGATTGATGAAACCTCAAAACTTGGAGTGTGTGCCATCAAACTTGTCTAGAAGGCTAATACGAGGTTCCTGTCATTGTGGAAGTAATGATTCTCGTTGAACCACAAGTAAAATTGCTTCTTCTGGTGCAGAAACTTGAGGTTGATGAAGCCCAGATTGTGCTATTCCAGATGCTCCATCATTATGAAGTCTTGCAAAGACTCCTTCCATCATCATAGTTCTCTGTGATAACGTAGCAAGAGCATTCATAATGGCATCCATCTTGGACTCCAAACTTTCACTCATATTAATGTCTTGACCTCCAACCATTCTAAGAGAAAAGAAGTAATTGTTTCTACAAAGAAGAAATATTGGTTTAAAAGAAGGTACTCCGCAACCTCTAAAACGCCTTAAGACCTTCAAGAAGAAGGGTAATCCGCTCTCTCCAAGAAAAATAAGACTCTAATATTATGACAAAAAGATATCAGTTTAGAGGAGGATAATCCGCAACCTCTAAAATACTAGTGTACCTTCAAGAAGAGGGATAATCCACACTCCAACAAGAAGGAATTAGCTCTAATATCTAAGGTGAGAGTAATCTCGACAAATTGTCACAGACACAGAATATAGATTTGAAGTCTAAACAAGAAGTTCAAGAAGAACTGGCAGGAACTGGATTAATATCACGGACACAGAATATAGACTTGAAGTCTAAACAAGAAATTCAAGAAGAAGTGGCAGGAACTGGATTAATCAGATGAGTACAAAAACAACACCAGAGAGGTGAGCTAGAGCTCCAAGAGATGTATTGTCGAGACTGAAGAACTCTTCAGCCTCGACTCCAATATATACTCCTACCTAGGAAGCTTTTCAAGCAGCTTCCTCCAACTAGGGAGCTTCTCAAGCAACTTCTATTAACTAGGAAGATATTAGAAGGCTCTGGAAGGTTCTAGAGAGTTCTAGGAAATTTCTAAAATATTCTAGAAGGTTCTAACAAGTATGTCCTTGATACAATATTAGAACTTTTTATAATTACAACTACTACTACTAGTGACTGATACAATATTAGAACTTTTTATAATTACAACTACTACTACTAGTGACTTAAAAATTGACCAGCTCAATCAACATTTGGAACAATTAATTACTAGATACAAAAGACATGACAACTCATAGATTAAAAAATCACCATTCTTATGATCCTATCAAAAATAACAAGGTAATTATAATACCTTGGTTGTTGCAAAGATCATATAGTATTAAACAAAAGTTAGAACTAAAACAAAATATTGATAATATTCTAGTATCAATGCAAAGAGATCTTACTACACACAATATTTAAGAATATAGTAGTATTTTATAACTTACTATAGTTAATATTACACAAGCTTATGAGCTCAAGGTAATGACTTCTTGCATCTAATTTGCAAGCTTGATATAAGCTCTTAGAATTAACAGCCTAGTTGTGTTGCGTTGAAACAATAGTCTTGTAGAAAAAAAAATCTATTTTAAATATTGTAATTTATAGATTAAGAGCATAGTATAAATCTCAATTGAAATATAGCTATTGAAGCCAATAATGAACAAGTAACATTAGACTATATACACTTTTTATTTTTAGTCTTGTAAAATTGTACTTTATTTTTACAATGTACTAAAGATTTTTAGATGGCATGCATTCAAGTACAAAAGTGCCATTGTCAATTTAAAAGGTCCTAAAATAATAATGGATTTAAATATTCTTGTCTCTTTTAATAATATTTTTTTAATAATGGATATTTTTCTTTCAAAGATTTTTTTTCTTATCTTAATATTCATGATTTAAAATAATAGGCAATTGTCTCTTTAACAAGAAATAATTAAGAAAGAATTTAGTCTTAGTCTACTTTACTAAGATATAACTTCCAAGTTGTAATATCTCCTGTACTTCACTTCTTTTGATCCTTATATGAAAGATAATATCCTTTCTTATAATAGCAAAGACATTAATGATGTGATTAAGGTACTTATGTCAAGAAATTATTTACATAACATTCAATCAAGATGCAATATTTTATTTTTATAAGAATATAAGAAATGTGGACAAAATATACATGAGTTTAGCTAATTCATTTGGCTATAAGCATCATTTCTTATATTAGAAATAGAACTTAGTTATATTAGAGATCTTGATTAAACTAGAGTACATAATGTATACATTCTGATTTTTCTTTATATGAAGCATCTTGTATCTAATATTAATACCTATATAAGTAAAAAATTATTATAAATTATTATAAATTATCATTAAAGGTATTTTAAAAGATAAATAATATATATATATATATATATATATATTTATGTATCTAATATATTTTTTAAAAGTAATGAATTATGGATTGATTTAATAAATATCTTTATAAACAATATTTCTTGGATTTTTGAAAAAAATTAGAATATGATTGAATATGGCTTTAATAAATTATTATCTTATAGAAGAATACCAGAAGATACAAAGATGATACTTGAGATTTTATAAAGACTTATTTTCACTTGGAAGATTATTTTTTATATAAAAATAGAGTCAAATTTTGATCAGACAATTTAAAAGATGGCATACAAATTTTAGCAAGATTGGATTGATTTTATTCAAGCAAGGATTTAATTCTTAGTAATAAGATTATAACATATCAAATCGTAGGAGATAGAAGATTATTCAATTACATCCTAATAGAGTATAGAATTCTTTTTTTTCCACAAGTACCTATACTTTCTCAATTTATGATGATTAAAACTTTTTTGAGAGATCTAAGGTGGAGTCAAAAGTGAAAAATATTTGGTCATGTACAAAAAAAAAAGAGTTACAATTTAAATTAAGATCTTTTTTAAAATTTAATTTATAATTTTATAAAAATAAAACATATTAAAAATAAAATTTAAGCTAAAGTATAATTAATTAAAAGTACAAACATTACAACAAAATAATATTATGATAAAAGCTAACTAAGTCAAATTAGGAAAAGCTAAGACACATCTTTAAAAAATATATAAATAGATATTAGAAGGCTAATAAATTAGAACTACAATGTATTGAGAGAAGATGGAGGACAAGTGAATGAAAGAATGTTTATTACTATTAGAGACAAAAGGACACATATAAGATTAACCAAGCTTTCAGATATTCACAAATGATCCTTATTCAATCAATAGAAAATAAAAAAAGAATTAATTTATATTACTCTAATCTATATAAGATTTCTTTAACTTCTTTGGATATAATTTTAGCACATCAAAATATAACAAGCAATCTATAATAAAAAATTATTTCTACTCTAAATAATGATTTATTTAAACCATTTATCTTTTTCAAGCTAGAAGAAGCAATATCTATGACAACCACAAAAAAGACTCTTAAGCCAAATAGAATCATTATTAAAATCTCTAAATCTTATTAGAAAGAAATTGGCAAAAATTATCTCAATATGGTTATTTGGCCATTAGAAAGAAATTTCTTTTCTAATAGTATTATTTAAGGTAATATATTACTTTTGCATGAACGATATGAAAGATATATGTGAGGTAATTGGAGATTAATAAATTTTCTTAAATTATTTATACAAAAAATATATAATATATATATAAAATTCTTTTAAAATTAGATTCAATCAATTTTTATAGAAATAATTAATTCAAATTAAACTTCTTATTTTTATTTTATATTTTATTCTTAATAATATTTTAGTCATCAAAACAATCATTTAATAAAAAATATCTTTTATTATTAAAAATTTTAAAAACATATAACAAAATTTCATGGCATTTTTTCTTCTCAACTATAGAAAAGCTTGGTTTCTATGATATTTTCTATTCTATGGTTAATTTGGCCTTTATAAGAGGTGAAGCAAATACGACAATTAATGGAATTCAATCTAAGCACTTTCTCATATTAAAGAGAATATGACAAGGTTGCTTATTGGTACCTTATTTCTTCTTTTTAATATATGAAGTTTTGAATACAACTTTCAAAACAACTTTGGATAGGGGACAAATTAGAAGCATTAAACTATCATAGAAATAAATAATATGTCAATATATTAGCAATATTATTTTATCTATAAAAAAAAGACTATATGTGCATCAAGTTGTAAAGATTTTAGAACAATTTATTCTTATTTTAAAATTATATATTAATTAGAACAAATCTATTGCATAATGGTAGCATTCTAATAATCTTAGACCATCATAGATCAATTCTTGCTAATAATATTTGATAGATTTTAAAGATATCAATAAATTTCTAAAAATTTCTTTTGATATTTTTATTGATATCAAAGATGTAGATAATTTTTTAATAATTAGGATCCAAAAGAATCTAAATTATTAATATAGTATAAAATTAAATATAATAAAAAGAGCAACTATTGTTAATAATATTTTTTTATCATCAATATATTATTTTCTAATAATATAAGCTAAATCCACCAAATCAATTTATAAAATCAAATCTCTAATAAGAACCGATCTTTAAAAAAATAATCAATCTTTAATGTTCTTTAAAATGACTTGGAGCACTTGTTGCAAGCCAATAAAAAGATTAGATATTATTAATCTACAAGAAGCCTTAACAAGACTTTTAGTTAAATAAATTATTATAGCATTACAACTTGGAGAAGCCAAGATAAAATAATTCTTTAGAGATAGAGTATTAATAGTGGTTCCAAACCAAGAAAATAAATAAAATAAAAATTTAATTGGATTTTTTTTTTATATAACAAGAGATGTAAGGAATCTAAGATTGGATTGGTATTGTAAAAGATTGATGTTTTATGATTTAATATCTTTATATTTGGCTTCCAAAGATATTTTATTGTCATATATATCTATAATTATTAATATATTTATTTAAATAAGTATAATTATATAGAAATAAATAAAAGTAGATTAAATTCTTAATATCTTATTACAAAGCTTCTTAGAAGCTTTAAAGATGCAAATTAGACCTTACACATATTTATAGGTAATTAATAGGTTAAAAACTTAGCCAATAAGTTGGATACATGTTGCACATATTAGCCATTTGTATTACAAGTTGTCTATATGGCACACATGTAGGAAACTTGCCTTGTAAGTTAGAGACATATATTACAAGTTGAACACATGTCATGTGGCCTATAGGCTATTTTCACATAGCTTCTTAGTTAAATAGTATATATAGAGGCAAGAATGAGGCCTTCCTCACATTTATCAACATTTTTTTTGCTTCTAGTCTAGTTTCAAAAGTCTCTAGTATTTTTATCTTTGGCAGTAGCCATTCCAATTTCTTCTTGAATATACATATTTTTTCTTTTTTTTTTTGCTATCTCTCTTTGATATATATCTTGCTTGCTTATTTATATCCTTTGAATTCTTCTTCTTCACATCTATTTACTAAGGCACATATTTTTTTAATAAGATCTTAAATAGTTTTTAATTGGTATTTTTATTAATCCCATAAGAATCGTTCAATTACATAAGAATGGTATGCAAAGAATCTATAATATATTTAATAATCAAAATAATAAAATTATAAATTTTAACAAAGTTAGAATCAATTATTAATTAAAAGAAATTAACAAAGAATTTTGAGAGCATTTCATCAATTCTTTATTTTCTTCACAATATGATATTATTATAATAAGACCTTCAACATTTTAAAAAGAGAATTGAATTGGTTTTTATGACATAATAAAAAGCATACAACCAATGGTGGTCTTTTAATTCTATAAACCAAGTTTAATTATAAAAGCAAATTCATTTGTCATAATATCACAATTTAAGAAGTTAAAATTATATCAAGTGTGACTTAATTATAAGCATTCTACTATTATAAAGAAGCTTCATAAGTTAAAATAAATATTGGATTATGGACTAGCTCATGATCCTTTCAAATTAATAAGTTTTATATAAATGGAAAAAATAATATTTATATCAAAAGGTAGTTTTAAAAATTTAAGCATTCTCAAATTCTTCTACAGCTTATTAAATATAATCAACTTTGATCTTTTATAATATAGATGAAATATTAGTTAAAACCTCATGTGTTATTCAATCAAATTAAGTAGACAACTTCTAAATACTAAATCAATAGATTGGAATTTAATTAAAAAAAAATAGTAAGATATTTTAAACCTCAATTATTACATAGTAAGAAGTGTAGCCTAAAACTTGTACAAAAAAGAATCTTTGCTTATAGGATTAATTTGGCACAAGGATTTAATAGTAAATATACAAAAGAATCAAAGGCATTCCAAAATCTTGCTTCTATACTTATTTTGTGATTTATAAATTTTAAAAATAATAATAATTTTTTTTGAAATTATAAATATATAAATAATATTAAAAAATGGCCAATTATCATGCACACAAATAGAAAAAAGATATATAAATCAATAAAATTTGTATCAAAGAAAAATAACAAGATAGAAATAAGGAAGTATGTATATTGAAGAAGAAACTGGAATGACTATTGCTAAAGACTAGAAAATACAAGAGACTCTTGAACTAGACTAGAAGCAAGAAAGGAGTTGACAAGAGTGAAGAAGGCTTCACTCTTGTCTCTATATATACTATCTATCTAAGAACTACGTGGCCGTATTTTATAGGACCTCCAATACCTGTCCAATTTGCAAAACACATATCAAACTTGTAAGACAAGTTTCCTACATGTACGCCACATACTTAGCTTGTTCCACAAGCTATTAACACATGCGACACGTTGTCGTGGTGAGAGTCTTAGCCCTAAGAAACACTGGGTCTTTTGTGCCTCTCGTTTCTTAAGTGCAAGAAGAAATTCATAAAGTTCATAAAACTGAAGATTTTACATAAAAACATACTTTATTAATCTTGCCATATTCTGCCTTTAAAAACCCACCTTCAAATTTGCCCATAAATCCTAGGATATCATATCAATTGAAGCAAAATTTGAACACAAAGTACTTAAGGAAGTAAAGAAGCAAACCCCATAATCCTTTTGATTATAGCTCATGTGGTTGGAGAGAACCATGTTGTCAAAGAAACCCCTCCATGCTGCCTTTGATTCTGGACCCCCTTTGCTTCACACCTTCATTGCTCCTCATTATCAAAACCCCAAGTATTGAAATTTGGTAGGCTTGTTGCTTGCTTTATGTTGTAAACATCCTCCAATTTTTGCTCCAAAACTCCTCTTGGAAATAGAGTTATAGACTCTACTCTCCTCCTTTAATTCTGTCTTCTACCAACTCTGGATCCGACTACAAATTTCCTCATAATTCTTTAACCATAACTCCAATAGCAATCAGTTTTTTACACAACTTAATAGACTCATATATCTACAAACCCCAACAAATTTTACTCAAAATGCTACTTTGATCACAAAGATATGCTCCCCCAAACTTCACTGACTTAGAAATAGACCCCTATCACTTTGAAAGAGCATAACATTTTTTTTATAAGATAAATGAGTATCAAACTTACCCTCATCTCTTTCTTAACTTGCTTAGATCACGTCTATCAAATTTCACACTCAAATTCACTCCCTAACTCCATTCATACCCAAAAAAACCCACACACACACTCTGCCCATACAAACCCCAATTCTGCTTTCACTCTATTTCTCTTTTCACCTACATCCGGTTACAATTTCACTCATAACTCTTTGCTCAAAGATCATATTGACTTAAGATTTTGATTCAAAGTAGTAAACTCAATAAGAAACACAACCCCAACAAATTTTGCCTCTAAAGTCCAAATGGTTCTCAAGAGCCGAGGCCCGAAATTTAGTAAACCTCACTGCCCTAGTCTTAAACACCTGCAACTTTGACGACTCATATCTCCCTTGATACTTAACCAAAAGACATAAAAATTATTTCTATATGTTCCTTATCTTGTCTACTACAAACCCACAAAAAATTTCACTTAAAATCCTCTCTAAGCTTCTTCTACACACAAAACGTCTACTGCCTATCAAAAGGAAATCCTATCTCTTCAAAAAAAAGAACCTCTCTTCTTCTTCACGACCCCCTTCTTGTCCTCCCGGCCTGGTCTTCCTTCTTCCCTTGGTCAAAGAGACACCTCAGCCATATCTTTCCACCTCTTCAATCCTTTCTTTTGGATTAATTTGAAGGAATCTCACCTTTTGAGGTAAATTTCTATTCTACCTTCTTACTATCATTTTTTTTTTTTTTTTTTTTCTACCCACTTCTCTTCTAATTTCAGCCCACAACATTTAAGTTTAGATCTAAAATAGAAGAGAATAAAGGTAAAGTAGATTTAAGATAAAATAGAAAAAAAATCTAATAAGTAGAAAAAACAATTAAGATTAGATTAGAGATAAAAGAGAAAGAACTACATCCTTCACTGCCAAGTCAAAGAAGCTTGTGTGGTTAAGTTCTTAGCTACTTTGGAGTTGACGTGGGTTTGAATCCACTTGACTTCACTGTAGAAATCCTTGGCTTCATGACTTGGTACTGCTAGTGGGAATTTCAGCAGGAAATTAGTAGTTTGGCCTACCTATCATCCCTGAGCTTGTGATAAATATTATAACCTTCAAGATAATGTGGTTATAACCACAACCCTTTCTTTTTTTCATCCTCTCTTCTTCTAATCTTAATCTTTTTATTTTAACACATTCCTTTATATCTTTCACACTATGTTTTAATTTACAACATGACATCCACCCCTTCCAAACCTGCACATCCTCCGGAATGTGCCACCATTCATTCTTCATCTTCTCCATCCTCATCTTCAGTTTCTATGATATTTGTATCCTCCATTGATGTAGATGATAGCATTTCAAGGCTTTCAAATGAAAACCTGTCACTCCTCCTTCGAAATGTTTTCACCCGCTTACCTGCTATTGGATTTCTAAGTACAGTTCCATCTAATTCACGAAGTAAGTAAGTGCCATTTTCATAAACAGTGACAACAATATATGGTCCAAACCATCTTCGAGCAAATTTCTTCTGAGTGCTATGCTGATGCTCTAATGTACTATCATAAACCACCACCCAATCTCCCTCTTCAATAGGCTTTACCCGCAATCGATGTGTCTTATCAAACCTTTCCTTATTGTTAAGCCTTGCTTCTTTAAGTCTTTCCATTGCTTTTTGATGTGCCTCTGGTAGTTTACCAATTTGTTGTATTCGAAGTTCTAGCAACCGCTCTCTAGAAATTCCATCTTCCCAGGACAAATACAACCATGTAGGAATTGATTCTTCAATTGGCATAATAGGCTTTTGTCCCAACATAAGTTCAATTGGCATATAACTGTTACTGTACTATGTGTAGTTCTGTCAGCCCATAAAGCATAAGGTAGTAATCTAGGCCAATCTTTAGAATTTCCTCTACAAGCTTTGACCAAAGCTTGAATGATTGGAGGATGACCTCTCTCACTCTTTCCATTTGCCTCAGGATTATATGCAGTTGTCAACTTCAATTTTACTCCATGCTTTTCAAAAAATGTTTTAGCTTCAGCAGCATTTAATTCTCCTCTATCAGCTCTCATTCTTCCTATGCATCCATATCGACTAGAAATATCTTCAAGAATAAATCTACACACTCTTTCAGTCTGCTTGGTCCTCAATGCTCTTCCTTCAACAAAATTGGATAGCTCTTCTCTTGCCAATACTAAGTATTTCATTCCCCATAATCCATTTGGCATAGTAACTAAGTCAATAACCCATTGAAAGTGAATAGCAAGAGGATAAGTAGGATGCAATTCATCACGATACCGGATCTTTGATTGAAATTGACATTCAATACATGAACTTACAAAATCTTCCACATCTTTGTAAAGTCCTTTCCACCAATATCTTTCTTTGATTTTTGTATATGTTGCCCAAATGCCTCGATGCCCAACCCAATTTGTATCATGAAATTCCTTGAGAATTTGAAGTTTTGTAGATAAATCTCCAACCACTCTCAATGGAATCCCATCTTTTCTTTTTGGTTTCCTCCACAAAAATCCATCACGCAAAAGATATTCATAGGAAT